>JAQIXJ010004176.1:0-11262 GCA_034700185.1 Phthiracarus laevigatus | reverse complement strand
TTTATTTATTTATATTATCATAATTATACCATATATTGTATAAAAGTTCTATCACTAGAACTTTAGCTATTATGACAGGCAATAAAATGGCAAAAAACAAAGTCGTTTATAAATTTGTAATAGAAAATATCGTATTATAGATTTTATATTTTATGCCAAATGAATAACTATCGAGCTTAACATTTTGAAAGAGTAAGCCCGGCTCCACGCGATTTTTTATCTGACTTTGCAATATTGTCAGATATATGGATTTGACTATTCTGCCCGTCCGTCTTTGCACACTCTTATGTTAATAAAGGGATTTTGATAAATTTCTTATGCTAATTAAGGGATTTAGCTCTTAAATCTAATAAAGGGAATTTACCAATTTCTTATGTTAATAAAGAGATTTTGACCTATTTCTTATGTTAATGAAGAACAAATTGGACAAAAAAGGGTCAAAAATGGCCAAAATTTTGTCAAAATATGCAAGAATCTGATAAAAATAGCCAAATTTTAGATTAAAAATTGAGTGGCTCAAAATAGCAAAATTACCAAAAAAACTGGCTAAATTTACAAATTTAGGCAAAAATAGTGATTTACAGATTCAAAATGGCAAAAAATTACCGAAAAACTAGCCAAAATGGGTAAAAAACTGGTCGAAATGGGCAAAACTAGACTAAAATGACAAAAAAATTAATTAATAACTTAAGTGGCATATGCCGCTATTTGCAGTAAAAATATGGATTTATGATCTCAAAAATGTAGCAAAATCTAGTCAAAATAGGGGAGATTCGGCAAAAATGTCAAAACTTAAAATGGCATATGCCACTAATAAGCGATAATAAAGTGATTTGTTTTTACTAATATTTTGTTTTCAAATATTAATAATATTTAATTTTAGTAATTAAAAACTTACTTAATAAAGTAAATACAAATTTAAATAGTAAAGTCAGATATTATGACCGTATCGCGTTTTATTTTAAGACCCGAACCTGAAACTTGCGGAGGCTTTGTTGCGCGCGATTTGCTTTTTAATTTAAATCATACATTCAATCATTAATTTGGATCAACCAAACGAAAATCAAAAAGATTACAATATGATAGTAAAACTGATAAATGAAACGAAAGCAATCAATACTTTATTAATGGTTGGAATAAATACTCTTGACTTTATAATAGCGCGCGGACAGTATTCGTGTACAAAACCGCATCTATATATTCAAATATTATTAAATATTAATATTAATTGAAATATCATTTTTTATTCGCAAATCAATTTAATAATACTTAGTAAAGGATTGTCCAATTTCTATGACAACTGAATGCTTATCGCTGCCAATCGATATTCCTTCATAGAATGGCATTATGGATGTAGTGTTCAATTAGTTGTACCAAAATAAACACCAAATTTTAAATTTAAATCTATTTGACAATCAATGATTGATTTATATTGTATTCAAAACATTATTATTATGGCATTATTCTAATTTGTTACCACCAAAGTATTATCTACTTAAAACTTACTGTAAGTTTTATTATTTATTGGCTTAATACTGATTAAAAACGTATAGACCAATGATAGGATCCATTTGTTTTAATCACGTTTTATCTCATACCAACGATCATTGAAATTATTTAATTAACACTCAACAAATTAACAATAATTTACTGTATGTGTGAAAAATTCAATGAAATAAATGATGAAAATATGGGTTCGAAATACGATTGGACCGTAAATATTTGTATTAATTAGCGGATAGAGTGCGCCACACTATTAAAGTGTTGTCATACTATTTTTGGTTTTGTATTGAAATAATAATAAGATTTAAACAAAATTATTAAATAGTTTTGTTGAGTTGAGATGCTGTCGAGTTCGGAGGACACGACACCCGAAACCGAGTACAATGACAGAAGTTTCGAAAACCCAAATTACCGTAAACTATATGCGGCGCTATCGATGACATCGATGATTGGTAAACAAAATCAAAATAATGATAACAACAAAACGGAATCAACGGAACAAAGCTGTGATTCAAATGAGTTACCGATAGAATGGCAGAAGTTTGAGGACGACTGTGGACCGTATTATTGGCATATCCCCAGCGGAACCATTCAAAGAGATGAACCAAAATGTTCGGTAATCAATACACGAAGAGATTCACTGATTTATTATGACAATAACGAAGCATCGAATGATAAGCCAATCGAAACGAATACGAAATACGACGACAATAGCATCACATTTATGGTTCACTCTCTGGGTTGGGTCGATGTCGATGAGGACCAGTTAACCACGTCTACCACTTCGAAAGTGATTCAAAAATGTATATTCGAGTTGAACACCAGAGGAGATAATAACGCGGTTCGTTGTTGGGGTAATGATACACAAAACATGATTCTTAAGATCGATAATTGTTGCTTAAAATTGTATGACATGGCGTCGAATACGTTATTAAAGTCGCAGACAATTTGCGGAATACGTGTTTGGGGTGTGAATGATAATAACGATTTCGCATATGTAGCGAAAGACGAACAAACCGCTAATTCAATGCTTAAGTGTTACGTTTTTCATTGCGAAGACGACAATAATATGGCGCAAAAAATTGCTACGCATCTCAGAGACGAAATGATTAAACTTAAAACGACTAACGAATTACCATACTCTCCTTCCTCGCCGTGCATACCGCTATCCCATAATCAAAGACCTAAACAATTATTTATTTACGATAATAATGTGCCATTAAATATAACGACACCCACTGCTATTGAATTTCCGACGCCTATTGAAGAGCCGCGAAAAACAATTACCGCTAAATTTATAGGGAAAACTAAAGTCAATAAACCTATGGGTATCGATGTGCTGAACGACGCGTTTAATAAATTAATATTGTGTCCCGATATCTTAGACAACGATAAATACAGCTTTCGAGCAAATATTTTGGTTTCGTTACATATATCGCCTTCAAATATAATAATCGAAGCAAAAGATACGAATGAGTGCATTGCGGAGTGCAGAGTCAGGTAAAATCTTAATTATTCATTCACCGTTTTTTATTTGTTAAGAATTAATTTTTTGACAATTAAGATATTTGTCATTTCTTGGCATAAGTGGACATAATGTAAAGCATTGCGGATTTATAATGCAAGTCGACGACAACCAGTTCGAAGCTTTTTGTTTTGAATGCGAACCCAGTTCTGGTGCGTTGTGTAAAACAATAGAAGCGGCGTGTAAATTGAGATTTCAGAAATGTTTGGACGCTCATAGACAAAGATATATAAAAGAGAATCAAACACCGAATTTTAGTATCAAATCAGCGATTGTAAATGTGTTTTCGAAAATTCTGAAATAATTTTTTTTATTATATTCGTTATGATAGTTTCAATTTGTTTATATATTTAACTAATTATGCACAAAACTCATATCGTATTGCTTTATTGTTACTTAACGTCCATTTTTTAATATGATAATTAAATAACTATTAATTTTTACACAAATATTAAGTTAAAACCCATATTAATTAACACGTGTTAATATAGTAGTTTATATTGTTTCGTTTTATTTTGAAATTTAATTATTATTTATATCATTATTCGTGTCTGAAGTTTTGTAAAATTTTTAAAATATTCGAATAAAATTATCTATAATTATTACATTGAAGAGAGAATGAGTGTTTTTTATTAGATAAATAAATATGATGTATACGTAGATAGGAGGGCCTGCGAATAGATTTCCATATCAGACATTGACGGCCACCAGCTTTTTAATTAATCGGGTGCTAATTGAACACCAAATAAAACCCAGTTGAAAAGATGAAAACTAATACTAACATATAGTTTTGTTAATAAATCGCAACGGTTACTTGAGTCACATTT
The DNA here is from genome assembly GCA_034700185.1 of Phthiracarus laevigatus. Classification (NCBI taxonomy): domain Eukaryota; kingdom Metazoa; phylum Arthropoda; class Arachnida; order Sarcoptiformes; family Phthiracaridae; genus Phthiracarus; species Phthiracarus laevigatus. The sequence goes on along the minus strand of JAQIXJ010004176.1, from coordinate 7,407 downwards.
TAATATTCAAATTCTTCTACAATATTTATTGAATTATTTTTAGTTAAAGGTCGATGAAAAAATTTTCTTGTTCAATGTACTGTTGATAAAAAATTTTTTTGGACATAGGTCTAATTTTTAATTTTACGGACTTTAAAGTATACACATAATTTACAAAAAGTGCATGTTTACCCGGATGTCGGCAGTGAGATGTTTTATTTTATTTAAATTTATTAAATCATGAAAATTATTAAAATTGATATAATTTGTTTTATCACTAATTTTACAGATTTTTAGAGCTTCTAATTTGATTGTGTATGTGAATTAAATTCTAGCCTATAAATATTCAAGTTTCCGGGAGATGTCAAGGTCGAGCATCCATCTGGAGTATGGACAATGAGGCTAAATCCGGGAGAACCGCTGTCAAAGAAGTTTTCGTCAACCTAATTACAAAGGATGTAAAATACCGCGAATTTAATTTGACGAAAACGGAAGAAAATAAAAATGGAATAAATTTCATATAAAAAGTTAGATCGATTTGATTTGTTTTATTTTGCTTTTTAAATTACCTGAAACTCTGTGATTTGCAGTATAAAAAGTAAAATACAGTATTTAACACTGTACTTCTTGTAATAAGATTTTTAATTAACAAAAAATACATAAATATATGCATTATAAATCTTTCTTTCTTTTAATAATCTAAATTTGATATTTTATTATTTGCGAATTTATTATATTTCAATTTTTTTAATAATTCCCCTGATGAATAAGAATTTAAAAAATATTAAATTTCCTAATAATTTTCACTGTATTAAAGTAACTAAATATATATTTATAATTGCTTAAGTAACAAGCATTTAATTTGATTAATCAAACCTTTTGTTCAAAATTGATTTTTTTTTGCTAATAAATAAAGCCATGTCACGTAAATGAATATTTTAAGTCTACCACTCGGTCTATTGAACAAAACGGCATTAAATTTATAATATCAAATTTAATTTTATGCAGACTAGTTAGATATAACGCTTTACAGCCATTTGTTTCAAGTGTGTTCATTTGGTTAAGAGCACTATTAATTGCCACTTAATTAGTCTACGATTAATTAAAATTATAAATTGAAAATCACTATAATTCTTTATTTTAATGTTTTTAGCATTTATTCAGTGTAATTTATACCAGGCCTTGAACGTGTTAGTTAATTAAAACAATTGAAAAATATTTGATAAGTACCGCAACTATTCTCTAAATTTAGTATATCTATTTATTTTATGCGCAAATATTTTAGCCAATATTTATTTATTTATTTTTTGATTGAATTCATAATTGAAAACACATGATTAGAAACAATGATGAGTTCAAAAACTTTCAGTCTTTCTTTATATTTCAGTCACTAAATAGTATTATTTTTAAAATTTTGTATGATTCAAAAAACTCTTGCGCTGATTTTATTGGATTGCAATTTTAAAAACTTTTTTGAGTATTTAAAACTATCAAATTTAATCGACATTTTTTACGTAATGATCAAAATATTGTGTTCTCTGGCAAACCCAATCAATTTGTAGCCACAATTTTCAAATACCGTGTATGTGTTACGCATATTTGGAAAATATTTAATAAAACTTTAAATATGAATTTCTATCTAATAAAACTTTAAATATGAATTTCTATCTATTAATCAACGTTGTAGTAATTAAATTGACAAAAAATAAGTTTAAAACAGATTATAGAGCGCAAACGAAATACAATGTATTAGATGATTGGGTTGCCTTGTTTTTGAGTTTGGGTTGTGTTTTGCGTTGCATTTGTTGTTCTGTACGTTTGTGCTGCATTGGGCGCACCGGTGTATTGTACTTGAGATTTGACTGTTTAACCAAACCATTATTGCTTTAATGTCAATGTCAACAAGTTTTAGTAAAATCCTTCAATGCCGATGTGTGTGGTCTCTAAGATTTTTAAAGTAAAATATGTTTATATACCAGCAAATTTGAATCGTGCCGTTAAAGCAATTTGAATCTTAACACTTAGACAAAACACAATAATCCAATGATTCTCTCATTTTCTAGTGTTGTTTAAACTTTTTCAGTTAATTTAAACGCAAACTAAAATCAAGTAATAATAGAAAAAAGTTATAACTACTAGCGAAACAATAGTGTTTATGGAGACTATATAAAGATATGTAACTATTGATTATTTGGGGCTCTATCTGATTCAGTGGAGTATTATAACAATATGGGCATACAGTAAACTGTATACTGTATACTGTATATAGCAATATACATACAGTACTACTGTAGGTTGTATTGTATAACTTTAAGCTGCTTTACGTGACAAATGGAACATTGTTTAACTCAATACAATCAGATTATAAAATTAAAAGGGAAGAAGCGTCACATTATCAGTTCACAGCAAATGCTAACTCTCATAACTGTTATAATAATCAAATGGATTGTTGAACGAATCGCGCCATTCGGCGACTAATGACTGGCAAAACACTCACTAAACTATTCAACACTTTTGTTATACAATAAATATATTCATATTAATGCTTGAAAAATCGAAAACTCTATAGTATCACAGTTTTCTCTAATCTTTTATCGTCGCTGTCCATTATGTTAATCCAAATTGATGGGCACTTTTGTTGTGCTGCTCTGCACATCGTGTGATGCTGTGCTCGGATCATGTCATCCCTTAAAAAAGCTGTTCTAACGCTTAGTTTTGTTCGAAAACTTTTCACATATTTTTTTCAATTTCGATATTTATATAGAAAAAAAATCTTTGTTTCCAATAGTTCTAAACTTTGCAAATTTGTATGGACCATTGATTTATGATTTCTCTCCATCGCATTTGCAGTAATCAAATGTTTAAATACTATGAAAGTTTTCAGTGCTAAAAAACTGCTAATTTTATTATTATAACACCTTTTTAAAATTACTACTAAATCATATTTTATGTTTTTTACTCTTTTAAAATAATGAAAACAGGGGTTGAAAATTTGAATACGCAAATCTAAAATAATTAAAAATGAAAATAATTTCATTAGTTTGCATTTAAATGTTGAGAATAAGAAATATGTTTTAAATAAATTTAGATTATGCCCGCTCATATCATTTAGAATGTTCTAGTGCTTCAAACCAAACAGTTATCGCTACAGAATAAGCTTAAGTCATTTTTAGGGCTTTGAAAATGGTTAGAAAAAAGGGTACAAAATCGTTCATTAATCGTTTAATAAAAAGGCTTAAAATCATTTGATAAATCGTTTTAAAAAAATTTTTAATTTTAGTTACAAGAATGAGTTATAATGAACAATCATGTAAGGCTTTATGTACAGTGAATTGCAATTGTAAATCAAAGTATGTCAAAACTTTTGCAAAAATTTCGCACATGTGGTCTTGGATTGCAAAACTAAATCAAAAACGGCCAAACTAAAATAAACGCGTCAAATTTTTAATTCCTTTGCTTTGAAAATCTTTCACTTTGTAAGAAAAATTTTAGTTGTGCATTTCATTCGCGTCTAAAAAATAGATAATTTAAAGTGATTCCGATGCGAAAATAATTAAGTATTGCACTTCCATTCGTGTATACTTAAAGCAAAGTAATGACAATTTTCCCGCTTTTATTTTAGTTTTAGCTGTTTTTGATTTAGTTCAGCAATCCAAGACCACATGTGCAAATCTTTCGGCGGAAACTAACGGACAAGTTTCACGATTTATTTTTTTCAATTAAGCTGTCATCTCTTAAGTGAAAGAAATCAGATTTGGGTTTTAATGGTTTAGTCAGCCTAGTATTACCATTAAATTTATAATTTACATGAATATTGTAATAAAAAATGGAAAACGTTGAAATTTTTAAATTCGTTTGATATTTTTAAAATCGTTGGAATCGTTTAATTCGTTTACTTTATTTTTAATTATTTTGATTCTACATTTTATATAAACTTGTGTTAAAATGAAATTATAACATTTTAATGAATTAGTTAATTAACGATTTTCAAAGCCCTAGTCATTATTAAGGTTTTGAAAATCATTAATTTACGATTTGTTAAAACAAGGTGTTTCAGAGTGTGGCGGCCTGGGGCTGGGTTACTTTCAGACTTTTCAAAATTCTAAGGGGGAGGATCAAACTCGGATTTAAACGACAATTTTTTGTTATCGGCCAAAAAAAATATTAAAAATACATTGAATTGTTCATTCACATTTTTAGGTAGGAGATCAATTTTTTGAGAACTCTTGGGGGTGGGGTTACCCTGAACCAGCCCCCTCTGGGACACGCTGGTTAAAACCTTTCCAAAACTAATTGATAGCTTTTCTAAAGAAGTTATGTAACTTAAATTGCTTAAAAATGGTTTTAAAAATATCCAAAGATTTTATCTATTTATAACGAATTTAATTTTTTTTAAATTGTGAATATTTGCATTAGAATACTAAAAATCCGCTAAGTTTTGAGGTGATGTTTTCTGGGTTTTACTGGGAAAATAATTGAAAAAGTTTAAGGCGCAAAACCCAAAATATTGCCTTTTAAATCCGTTGAGTTTTTGCATGGTCTAATTTTTTTGAAAATTTTTGAATCCAAATCAATAGATTTTTTTCTAACGATTTTTCTAACGATTTGACCATTTATTTCTAACGATTTTCAAGGCCTTATTCATTATTCTTGATGATAAATTAATTTTGCTTATCCCCTAATAAAAAAATCTAAGAAAAACAATTTAGATAGGCAACCATTTTAATTACGGTGAACTCGAAATATAGAGTGGCGGCTGCACTAAAGCATCGCAGAAACATATAATAATGAATTGATTCAAATATGATGGTGCGGAGATAGCTAATTAAAAAAGAGCTCTTTATGAATGTGTTGTTCTTGTTAAATTTTTAAATTGAATTTGTTGATATATATAATAATTTTTGTATAAAAATTTATGAAAATTTTCTTCTATTAATTTACATTTTTGTACAAACCTTATCATACATGAATAATTATAATTAATTAAAATATCAACTAACGGTAGATATCCAAAACATTATTTTTAAACTAAATGCAATCCGATTCATATTTTATTCGGATTCAGAATAATATAAATTTTAAACATACTAATCGGAGGTGAACATCAAAAAACTTAATTAGAATCCAAGAGTGAGTAAATTTAACCTTTGATAGTATATAATTTTATAAATTCAATGTACTGCATAAACCAAGTTTTGTAGTAACCCTAAAATGGTATATTTTAGAATTTATGGATTTGTGAATTTAATACTATAATCATAAATAGTTGTTTATTTGTATTATTTTTGATTATCTATTTCACAAATAAAGTCTTTTTTTTCATATCCTAAGTACGGGTTTCTCGTGCAAGTAGAATCTATACTTAGAGCTCCTCAATACCCGCAACGATAAAAAAAATTAAATCAACGGTCATGGCTGGTCTCATAAAATAATCGGTAAAAAATAAATAAAATCGACTGTCACAACAGGTGTTAACATTTAATAAAAATATTTTTGAAAATTTTATTTTGGAATTTTGAACAAATATTTACAATAAACAAGAAAGGCACATCCATTGATTGCTCATTTTTAAAATATTCAAATATTTTTCCTTCAATTTTAGTTATCAAATCAACTATTTTATATCTATTCTTCTGATTTTTAACTTTAAAAGCACATTTGTTAAATTTAATCATAAACACATGCCCTAAAATTTTGTAATTGCTAATACGAAAAAGTTGCTTATTAAAAACAGTTTCATAAACGGTTATAAACTATAAATTATATTAGAACATTAATTATAAATATTAAGAACAAATTCACCGATAAATAATATGGATAGCGGCTATCATTATGGATCACCACCGGTCTTATAACTAATGATGGCAGAAAGTCCATTTTTCTTGAGCTTATGCTTGAACATGCCTAGCTTAAGCTCAAAATATGCCTAGCTGAGCTTCAAAAATGAAATATATTTTTTGAGCTTGGATGTGAACTTTAATGTTACAAAGTTTTTTAAATCACTATTATTATGAGTTTATAATATGTTTTTACATATTTCAAATTTAAAGTCATATCCAATAGTCAAGTCTCTCTTTCTTTAACTTGTAAATTGTAGTTAAGATTAAGTTTTTTATCTTTTTTCAAAAAATTTTTCATTGCTGTAAGCAATAGTTAAATAAAATTTTTGTCTTTATTTATTATCATAAGCATAGCTGTGCCATCAAAAAGTGAAATAGCATCAATGCATTAGCGCCACAAAGTCCTTAAGAGCTTGTCCAATGATCGTTTCATATTAGAGGACTTTGTGGCGCTAATACATTGGATAGCTATTTCACTTTTTGACGGCACAGCTATGATCATAAGGCCTTGAAAATTGTTAATTAACGATTTGTTAAAACCATTCAAAAACATATTGATAATTATTCTAAAGTTGTTAGATAACTTGAATAATGCAAAAATGTTAATTTTGATAAACGATTTTATTTATTTATAACGAAATTCAATATTTTATAAAAATTGGAAAAGTTGTAAAAATCCGAAAAAGTGTTTTTTAAAATCCGATAAGTTTTGAATAGGGTCATTTTTTCATGTATTTTATTGGGGAGATATTTTTAAAAAATTTAGCCACAAAGTCCAAAAAATGTCCGTTTAAATCCTTTGAGTTTTTGAAGGACTTACAATTTTTAAAACAGGTAATGAAGGGCTGTATCTATTTTATATTAAAGGTAATTGTGTTTGTTTAGTTTTAGTTGGTTAAAATTTATTTTGATTTGAATTTTTTGAATATGGTTTAATTAAAATTTTTTAATTTTCTCTATAAGGATTAAAAACTTTAAGCAATTAATTAATTTTTAGGCAATTTATTTAAGCAATAATTTTTATATTACTAAAGTTTTAAAATCTATTGCACGATTGGCGAAGAAACTATTAGTTAATGAACAGATTTGCTAACTTATAATTAGGCTTTAGACATAAAGAAAATAAATCAATAATAATTTTGTTTTTAAATTAATCTATTAATTATTTATTAGATGGAATATAAAATGAATAATTATTTAACGATTTGATATGGTATAGAATGGTTTATTCTAATAAAATAGTGAGTTAGTTGGGTAAACGTTACTTTATATTCTATCTATAAAACCTAGAAATTGGCTTATTTTTTAGTTAACTTTAAATAGTACAGTATTTGGATTTGACTTGTCTGACTGTTGACCCTTATATTAATTAAAAAATTTTCTTCATATATTAATAAAGGTATTTATCATGACAAAAATATGTAATTTGAGATTTAATTCAAAGTGAACTCCTTGTGAATATTAGTTCTTGTTTGTAAATCTAGGCTTTATCTTTGTTTGTAAATCTAGGCTTTATCTTCATTATAAAATGTTTTAACTACAATTTTAAAATTTTATTCATTATTATTCATTATATATGATACAAATT
>JAQIXJ010004175.1:0-11264 GCA_034700185.1 Phthiracarus laevigatus | reverse complement strand
AAACGTGTTTTTTTATCTACATTATTTTGTAAGTATCGTAAGTATGACAATCAATATAAATTAAATTTCACTTTAATATTAATTAAATTAATCTTTCTTATAAATTATTTAGATCATTTGAGGGCACTAAGAAAATTATTTAGTAAGTTCTTGTAAAAATATTTTAATTTCTCACTTATTTATATGAGTACAAATTTATTGGTAATACCATAAACAAATTTTATATAAACACACTGTAGGTATAGTTGGTCAAGTGTATAGCACATTGTAAGTATACATTCTTTTTCTTATAGCCATTATTTAGAAAGTAGCGTAAGTATATCAATCACTAAAAATAATAGCGTAAGTATAATATATCAAATAAATTAAACTTTATAATCAATTTTATTAATCTTTCTATTAAATAATTTAGCTAATGTAAGACCAACAAGAAGAGGACATTGGATTGAATGAAACGGGTTGTAGTTACGATGGGTAAGTATTTGTGTGTAACAAGAACTTAATTTTAGATTTTTTAACTTTTTAATAATTTATTTAATTTAGTTATAGGAAATGGCAAAGTATACGCGCAGTTAATGGTTTCGCTGGATTGGATCCTGAAATGGGCCAGCTAAATGAGCACGAAATGGACACTGAATTGGACTGGCGGGTTCTTCAGTTTAAAACGACCGCCGCCATGGTAATGGTTGCACTGAAGATTTTTTTAAATGTTTGCCGACCAGTGGGCAAGATGGTCTTTTCTATTTATGGGAAAACTCTTGGGTAAGCGCTTCCGCTTTAAACAACTGTCAGGAGTTGTTGGTGGCATATCGCGATGAAAGGGTGTCGAAAATCATTAACAGCGACTGGAATAAGCGCTGCTGGCCCCTCAAGTGTGAGTTCAAAACCCCAAACTCAATCGGATGGGTATTTTGGTTCAACAGTTTCTTTGATAATAGGCGACTTTAGCAAATCGGCTATTATTCGGTTAGCAAAGGATTGCGACAGTAAGTATTGGTAAGTAAAGTTTAAACATTTTTTAAACTTTTTAATTTTTAGTTCGACAGATACAAAACTAACTCCATTGGTTGGTTTTGACTCTGATCGAAAACTTTTGATCGAGCGCTTGCTCTCCAAAATGATCGAATCTTTGTTTTACCAAGGGCTGTTGGAAAGAATGTTCCTACTAAAAAGAAACTCAGCGCATATCGAAGGACAGAGTTGGTACCCTTCTGCTCTGCAAAAAAAGCATCCATCGATTTGGATGGTGCCTTAACAAAAGGGTTAGTTTCTTTTAATTTATTTCATTATCTATTTTTATTTATTGCTTCTATAATTTCGTTCTTAGGTTTGAATGTGCGGTTTTTTTGGTTATCGCAAGAAAAGGTTTAAAGAGAGCGACATCAGACTTTCATAGCTTTGTAGGCATACTTCCTAACCGAATTAAAAGAATGTGTTAGTATTTATTAGAAATTTTATTTTATTTTTCTTTTTAACATATTTTTTAGCTCACTTTTTTAAAAAAAGCGAGCTTATGGATATGACAATGTCTGAAGGTCTTTCCTTCTCGGTGTCCGCATTTTCAGATTAGTAAAGGAGGTAATAGGATTATCATACTGAGACTCACTGTGAATAAAAGGAATCAATTTTGACCAACATTTATGTTTAAAAAAGAAACACACACACGATATGTTACAACTAGATGGTCACGAGCTATACTTGTTGGAAAAAGTGAGTTCTCTATGAATGTTTCGGTTTTGTTTATTTAGGTTTTTGTTTTAATACAACGTCTAGACCAGTAAAGATCTGGCATCCGCCAATGGAAGTATTTACAATACAACAAGAGATGTGTTCGGGAGTCCCTGTTTTGATGGGTTATGGAACTCAGAATAACACAGCCGATTGCATTGAGCGGGCATTGTATTTCTTTGGCGTTGGGGCAGATGGAAGCAATTGGATGGCTGAAAGCTCTACTGGATGGTCTCCATTTGTTAAATCTCATTAAAATAATAATTGTTTTGAAAATTTTATGTATTTGCTTTTATATTAATTAATATTTCAATAAATCATTTTTATTAATTAAAATATTGAATCTATTATTTATCTTTCAAATATGATTTTATGTGTATTGGTAAGTATTGGTTAATATTTTATTTTCTCATTTATTAAAATTTAAAATTATATAATGGTAGTGTTTTGTTCCAATTTTTGGTTATGGCAGCGTTGCAATTTTTTTCTATATTTAATTAATAGAATTCTTTTATATAAACAAAATAATGTAAAAAGTTAGAGGCTATCATTTACTAGTCAATTGATATAGCATTATGAAATAACAAGTGCAAAAAATTTTTAAAAACTATATAAATGTAAAGTCGTATTTATTTTGACTCGTAAAGGATAGACTCAAAAATATATCATTGAAATGTTTCTATAAAACAATGCTTTTATATAAAAAATGTACAAATAATTATAGTCGCAAACAAATATCTGAAATTAAATCACTGTTGAGTGCACTAAGGAACTTCCCCTTATGCCATGACCGTGCCCTCTTTTTATCTCGTGAGATTATATGGTGAGGAGTTAGTTACGTTTTTATTATTTAAATTGTGTAATTTTTGTTATTTGACAATAAAAACAAACAACTAAATTTGGTTATTGTTAATGTTATTACTATTATTTGGTAACGTCTCAGTGTTGTTTTGGGATGGCTGGTGAAGAACTCTCTCTTGCTGTTAATCTAGCCCGAAGTCAATAATGTGTAAAGCGCTTAAGTCTTGCATTAAATTCTCTGAAGACTACACGGTTTCTTAATATAATATCTCTTAAAGAGTTGCTAAAAGCAACAATTCCTTCAATTCTTGATTTTAGCCTATCATTTATAGCAATATGACACTCGTTCTGAGTGTCTTGTTCCGAATCGAGATCATGATTATTATCTAACGCTGTATCAAGATCTTCTAAAGCGATACTAGCATCCAACCGAGAATTATTCCGCTAAAGAAGCAGCACTTTGTTTTGCAGCATCAGATGTTGGTATGAATCCAAAAGCTGCTTAGCAACTTGACTTGTTTTTTTTGAGCTTTGAAATCGTTGAAACTAATAAATTTTTAAAAACGTCTTAACAATCTTCAGGAGTGTGGTATTCCAAAGAAACAGCTTCAAAACCACATCCATTTGAGCACAAAACAAGTTTAAAACTACATTCTACTAAATGTCGATCGTAAGTTATGGCGCTTACATGAATGATTCAGCCAAATAAGCGACTTTTGCAATACATTGCAGCAGTAATAATTTCCATTTCCAAATCAATATTGCAGCTGAAAGAAGTTATATCAGTTCTGCACAATGGACACGGTTTGAATAACAGAGATTTGGCAAATTCCAGACAAAGGTTATGATTGCAAGTTAATCGCTACGGAAATCTGTAAACATCCAAACAAACGCAGCATTTGTGATCCTCATTATTAAGTAGTCCAATTTATAACACATACTAAATTAATTTGATGAAATAAACTAAATCAAATATTTTAACAGTATAAAAAAGATTTATTTTTAAAAAACAAATGAAATAACTTTCACTTTATTAAGTTAATACTTGAAATGCTCATATCGAATGTTCACACTCGAATAAATTTTTTCTGAACAGTTTCCCATTTATATACAAGTTTAAACAAATCCTTAAAACTTAGAAGCAAGCACTATTGATACTGAGAGAACATTTTTGAAGATTAAAAATATAGTGGACACCTGCGTTAAGACTTTAGCTCAGTTTATGTTGTGAGAACATTCTAGGAGATTAACAATTGAGTGGAGACCTGCATTAAGACTTTAGCACTGTTTATGTTATGTGAAAATTTTAAGAGTTTATCAAAGGAGAGGACACCTGTGTTAAGTTAGCACAGGTTATACGGAGAAAAAATTCCAGGAGTTAAACAAAAGAGAGAACACCTGCGTTAAGTAGAAAGAACTGTTTATACGTAGAGCACTGTTAATACTTAGAGCACTGATTATACATAGAACACTGTTTTTACTGAGAGAACAATCTAAAAGATTAACAATAGAGTGAACACATGCGTTAAGTTGAAGGCACTGTTAATACTGAGAGCACTGTTTAAGCTGAAAGCACTGTTTATAATGAGGGAACATTCAAGAATAGAGCAAACACCTGCAAAACATTAGCACTGTTTATACTGTGAGAACATTCTAGAATATAGTGAACACCTGCGTTAAGTAGAAAGCACTATTTATTCTGAAATATGAACCGTATAAAAAATCAAAGGGTATGTTAAGATTTATCTAACATCTTCAACTCTCGAATTGTTAACATCAAATTAAATCAGTTATGTTAAAGTTTTTGTTTGAATATTATTCTTATATCAACATTTCAACTCAGTTGTTAGTATAGATTTGTAATGTGTGATTAAACATATTCTTCTTTATATGTCTTTTAACAATTTTTTATTTACTTTATATTAGATGCCTGGAAACGCCATAAGTTTGCTCAGACAATGATGATAATCATATTTGCGCTATTTGCATGGAAGTGATGCGTGATCCACAGTCTCTACCTTTAACCACAATTTATGCTACGAGTGTGTTCAACCGCTTCTTGGTGGCATTTCTCCGAGTCTGTGTTAGTTTTGTCGTTCTCACATCACTGAGACTCAGCCAAATGTTTTACTGGTTATAGACATCGGTATTCGTCCAGTTAATTGCCTAAATGAGGACTTTGGATGCACAGAAGACATCAATTTGTATTTTTTGGACCATCAATTGACGTTTTGTCAAGCTCGGACTGTTCTATTCGACCTTGGATGTGGATATCGATGCCACGAATTGATGCTTTACACCCACAAAGCTAATGAGTGAGTCAATTGGCTTTGTCACCAGGTGTCACAATCAAATGCTGCAACACAAATACAAGCAACATAGCGGAACAGCGTCGTCAGGAGGTGGAAATGTTGCGTGCCAAAAATGAAGATATTGGAGGTGAAATTAATTCCCACCTATTTATTCTGCAAATTGTAACTCAAGAGCGCGACACATTTAAAAGGCAGCGAAATAACGCGGTTACTCTGATTATTGAAAGCGAAGACCACGTTAACGGGTTAATCGATGAAGTGGCAGAATTGGAGTCAAAAGGGGCACATCTAGAACGTCGCATTTATCAATACAACCGTCAGAATGATAATTTACCGGTTGTTATGACGCCAATGCTCCGTTAAAACGTAGATGGTAGACGACTTTTTCCGTCTACACTTGCACCGGTCATCGAAAATACACCGCAATTTACACCAATCCAACATAGCTATATAGAACGTTGTCAAATGGCGAGAAAAAGTTGAATTGTTATTGAATTTCACTCAAATGGCAAAGTGAATTGTGTTGGGTGTCGTCATGTTAATGATGCAAAAACTTTTATCCGTTTGTGTGCTGCTAAGCTCATGAAAACAGGTTAAAAACCATGTATAACAAAATTTCATGTTTTAAACTTTGTTGGTTATTCAACACTTAATCAACAATTGAACCTAGATAAACTAGCTTGTTTTTAAGCAACAATGCTATTTATGATCCTGGGTTGTTTTGTGGCCTTATTTTATCTTTAGCTGATTTCAAAGCTACAATTCATAATTCTGGAAAAATTAAACTTACAGGAAGCAAGTATTACATAACACTAAATGATGCTTTAAGCTTTCTTATTGATAATTTTTTTGAGTATCATTTCTCAGAATTGAATTATATATATTTTCTAAGAAATATTAATTATAAATAGTAAATTTTTGTCGTTTCTAAGAGATATGATAAAAATAGTAACTTTTTAAGTAATTTCTTAGAATTCTTAAAACGTTTTCACAATGATTTCTACATAACTCTTTCTTGCACCAATGGGACGAAACTTGTGAAGCCTTTAGGAGGTGACTTTTATAAAATTATATGGTATAAATACGATGTATGTGGTCTTAGATTTAGAGTAAAGTGATGAAAAATTATAGAGTAAATATTTATAAAATAGTTTTATTATTATTGCTGTTAATTTTTATTCTTATTCAATCATTCATTTTTGCTTGTAAATTGTTAAATTTTGTTTTTTTTTCAATTTAAAAATCTATAAATAGGCATAAGCAAAATTTTATTTTAAATGTATTGTAAAGATTTTCAATTGTTATCATCTTGGTTGTAATAATTGTTATTATTTTGATAAAGTTGACACATAAAAACGAGTTTAATCACTCATGGTATGGATTAAATTTATTATTTGATTATGGAACATATAATAACTCTTCAAAGTAATGTTTATTTAGCAAATTCACCTAACAGTTGTGCGAATTTTATAACTCCTCTAAATCAGCGCTTAAAATTAGATGATATTGGGTAGTAGGTATCTCAGAGATTCATTATACTAAGAGCTGGTACAATGTCTTAGAAACAGTAGAATTAAAGCTATTAACCAAGTTTGCTAGTATTGATAAATTAATTGAAGTACAAAATCCACCTAAAAATAAGTGCTATATTTCAGATGGGCTTTATGAATCAGAATAAATTTTAATTGCTATATTAAATAGTCAATTAATGAGAGCTAAAGCTGTGCATGGTATTGAGACGCCATTAATAGAAGACAACAACTTAAATAAAAAAGTTCGGGTTTTATCAGGATCCAAGGATGGGAGTAGGAAGTTCTTACCATCTTTTGGTGATCACATTGATACTATGATTGGTCTAAATTCTGAGCTAACTGCCAGTTATGCATATTCATTAGAGACTGATAGTAGTGAGCCTTACCATCCAGTGGAAATAACAAAAGGGTATCATTCAATGATATATCTAATCGAATATAGTTAAACCTTTGCATATTGGTGATACCTTTTCGCAAATTTTAAGAGTTGTTGAAGTACCGAATGAGAAAAAAATTGGTAATGATATTGTTATACGCTATGAAAATCCTCATTATCGAAAAGTATTATTCTACGAAATAAGTAATAAAGAAATAAGTATTAAAGATGACTCAAATCAACTAATCCCTTTTAAATTTGGAATGGTTAGCATTGATTTACATTTTAAAAAACTATTAAAAAGATAAAGTGCGATTATTCTTTTTAAAAACCATAAACGTGTAAGCAAGATGGCTAATAATAAACTGATTATTATTTGAATCAAGCTGGAACTGGAATTTCAGGTTTTTCTGGATTAAGGTACCAAAAAGATAACTCATGGAAAATATTTTTTAATTTCATAAGGCCTGTTTTGGCATATTTCAGAAAACAAGGAACTAAAACTGTTGCAAATATTGGGTTTTATTTATTGGAAGGAGAAAGTTTTAAAGTTTAAGCCAAATCAAGACTTATTGAAAATGGTAAAACTATAGTTAAAAAAGCTGATGAAAAATTAAATACTATTTCAGATCAAATTGGTATCGGAAAAAAATAAACAAAAAGAGTTAAAATTTATTGGTCACTAAAATAGGTTGCAAAGCCAAAAAAAAAGAAAACGTTCACCAAAAGTCTATAAAAAAAACTATCGTTAAGAAAGCTATTAAGCGGAAACGCTAAGTCAAAAAACACAACTTATCAAAAAAACGTAAAGTAGTATTGAGCGGAAGAGTTCCATTTCCTTATTTAAATGAAAAGTTGCTCAAGTTTAACTCTTCTACATGAATATGACTTATTTGCTCTTAACCCTGTGCAATTAACTGTGGAGCGAGACGGATGTACACAGTACCGCCCAATTTCTAGTTTACCCAGTTCATCGGCACCTATAAACTTTGAAATTAATACAGGAATCGACGAATAAATTCAATTTAAATATATAGAATTGTATTTGAAAGTTAGAATAGATCTACAAGCTAAATTAAAATCAAAGGTCTTGACTTGTGATGATTGGAAAACAGATTAAATAATTTAAATGCTCAAATATATTTTACAAATTTAAACTAGTTTTTGTGCTCAATTTTTCTCGAGAAAGAGAAATTCAAAGAGTTTTCTAGATTAAATGACCCTTATTGTGACACTGATTTTTATAATAAGCTTTAAAACTTCAGTCATCTTTAATATATATGAAATGTTTTAATCAATGTTAAAGTGCAGACTTATATTATTAGTTGAAAACTATCGGTGTTTAATATATAACACGAGCTGCTCATTACTGGTTACGATAAAAAAATAAATCTGCGGTCATGACCAGTATTATTAATGACAGTTAATAAATAAACAAAATCGGTTTTATAAAATATTTCAAGTTTCGCAATTTTTCGAATTTAATTAAATTTAAGTTTTAAGCCAATATTTACAATGAAAATTTTTATATTTGTTATTCTTACTTGAGAATTGAGATGTGGTTAAACAGTTAAAATTAGTTACATTTTAACACTTCACTGGAACACCTAAAATTAATTCACATCTGGTACTATGGGATAAATATTTTTTATTGCCTTCAAACAGTGCTTTGCGCATTGCGTTTTATGAACTGCACATCTATGCGTTAACGCTTAAAGTTTTGCAGCAAACGCTAACAAAAAGGGGAAAATTGCATTGAAAAGCTTGGTGAATTGGGGCGATTTTTATACCGATGTTCCAGTGATGTGTTAAGATAAATAGTAATGAAGTTTTGCGTAAAGCATTTACATAATTAGACATAATTAGCTATATATATGGTTTTGAATTTTATAGAAATAAGAGTATATCGACGAATGACATCATTAAGTATAACTTATTTTATTTTAGTGGTTATTATGTCGCAAAAAATTACATAATAGAGATAACATTGAAAAATTTTAAGTATAGACTAAGTAAGTATACTACATGTTACATAACAGTTACATTGCCATCATTAATATCTATATTGCCATAACGCAATAATTTTAAGTAAGCTTACAAAATTTCTACTGACTCAATTTAGTTCAATTTCACAAGGGCGTCCAGACTTTGATGGTCTGGAGGGGGTCGAATTTTTTTCAAAATTAAAGGGGATAAAATTCATCGGATTAAAGCAATAATTTTTGTCTTATTCGGCAAAAATGTGACATTTTAATAAAAAAATTGTCATTTTATGACATAAGATTTTCATGGACGGGGGTATACCCCATCTAACCCAACCTCTGGGACATCTTGAATTTCACTGCCACCAATAGTTTTGCTAAGATTAATTAAAAATGTTTATATTTGTAGAAATGTCAACAAGTTTAAGAAACATTGCTGCTATTAATGCTATTATCTGTAAGAAAACAGGTCTTAAGTGTGAAACATGTAACAAATACTGAAACGATTTTTAAAAAAACTTCATAAAATCGGAAATAATTAATAATTGAAATTTTCGAGCAATAAAATCCTATTAGCTTTTTACTGTTTCTCTCAATCATTGATAGTAACTATAACAGATGAATAAATCTTATAGTAAACTATTAAATCTTAGTTTTAAAAATTCAAATCTTTATCGATTACTTTGATTTTGTTAATTATGATAAGTTTTTTCATATAAACAATAAACATTTCTCTTAACAGTTTAACTGATTTATTAGCTTCCAGTGATACCGAGGATGCTGTATTCAGAATCGTTACAATAAGAGTGATTAAAAGCATACCACCATAGATAAAAATAAGTTTTCCGTTTAGCATTAAGTCTCCGTAAAAGATGTCATAAAAGTATAAACTGATTGGCGGAGTAAACAGCATAACAAACCAGAATAAAAACAGTGACCAATAGTTATCATTATTAGCTTCAATTTCCAAACAAATATCATTTAATGATTTCAGAAGTTTATTCGAAGTCTTATTTATTAATAAAATATTATCCGTTTTACAGGAAATAAATTCTTTAATATCATTGTGTGCTTTTCTTAATTTCAATAATAAATAGTGGCATAATATTTGGAAATAGAGAACTTGATAGATAATCATGTTTATAACGAAATGACTAACGATTGCATATGATATGCTCCACGGAATCGCGTACAACCAAATTTGTTTTGCCGTACAATTAACGAATAGTACGGTAAAGTGTAGAATGAACGCCATATTGTAAAGAATAAATTTAAAATTTATGTCAAATATTAGAAAAAGTAATTTTGTTTTCTTTAGCATTTTATAAATTTCCATTTCATTTGTCAAACCAATACTATTCGGTGAAATTATTCCAGCCATCATTTCGAACGGTTTCATGTATGTTGGCTTAATATTTCTGTAATAATTATTCATATTCAATAATTGTAATATTATCGAAAGTAGCACCAAATCGGTGCCTAATAGATTAAACTGACGCCTAATATGAAGAAAATACGCAAAATCGCCAATCATTATATAAATATCTGGATTTTTGTTTTGGATAAATGTAAGAATAAAATATCGAATAAAATTTACTATAGATATAATCAAGATGAACATGGGATCATGAAATTTATATCTAGTCTCATATCGAAATTGAAATAATGATATTCCAATCCTATATAAATGAGTTCCCGAGTATTTAATGATATACTTAGGAGATAAAGGCTTCGACAAATTGAAATCTTCGTCAAATTTCATTTCCAATGAAAAAGACGAAAAATTTTATTTTCTAAAACAGTATATTATTTTTGTTCAGCAAACATATATGCTATTCAAGTTTAATTTTTATTTAAAAAATCGCGTTGAGTTAAAATTTTCTTTTTGAAGGTCAATAGTTATTGATTATGTTTTAAATAAATATCTTAGTTTTTACAAAAAACTTTACTTTTAATATTAATTTTCAAACTAGAAGTAAAACATAAAATCAATGTACTTAAACATTTTAAAACCACTTAATAATGCGTGATAAATTCAAATCTATAAAATTATTCACAGCTCGACCCAACACCTAAAAAACATTTATCCCTTCACAGCAAATCTACAGTATGAGTCGTTGATAAAGGTGCAAAAATATTGAATATTAAAACCCTGTCCTTTCTGTTAAATTTAGCTAGTACTCCTGTCCCGTTTACCGAAATATTTTTACAGGTCTAGTTGAAAGGTAAAGGCATTAAAAATTAAATAATCATTATAGTAATATTATAAGAGATGTGCCAATTGATATTTTTTCAAACTTTAATAATATTTTATGTATTAAAAACTCAGGCGCTATCTAGACATACCATATTTTACGTATTAAGTTATCACAAATATGTTAATAATGTGTCAAAATTTAATTCATAATATATTTGTGAAAAATAGTATGATATAAGTAATTTTACGATAATATTCAGGGTGTCCCAGAGTGTGTCGGTCTGGGGGAGATTACTTTCAGACTTTTCAAAATTTTAAAGGGGGGGGTCAAACTAC
>JAQIXJ010004174.1:0-11266 GCA_034700185.1 Phthiracarus laevigatus | reverse complement strand
GTTAGTTTTAGTTAGTATATGGTGGCTCGCTCACTCCGTTCGCTCGCTAACCATTTCAATATTTCGTGTTCTATAGTATACAAGCTCCGTTAGCGGCAGATGCCACTGAAGATATAATCTTAATTTTGTCAATTATTTGCTTAAATTGACACAATTTTGGCCATTTTTTTACACTTTTAATAACAACTTTGGGGATACTTTTGTTCATTTTGACACAAGTTAGTGGCAATAATTAACCTTATTAACCTGGAAATCCCTTTATTAGAATAAGAAATAGGTAAAAATCCCTTAATTAATATAAGAAACTGTTAAATTCTCTTAATTAGAATAAGAATATGGTAAAATCCCTTTATTAACATAAGAAATTGGGAAAATCCCTTTATTAAAATAAAGATTAAAATCCCTTAATTATAATAAGAGTGCGGACAGACAGACAGACGGACATACCCAAATCCATATATCTGTGAAAGTCAGATAAAAAATATAGCTTAAAAATTAAAAATGAACTTTGCTTTAATTATGAAATTTAAAAAGTAAAATAGTTTCAATAAATATCAGTTATGTGATTATTGATTCATGAATACGCGACTGTATCGCGTACTCCTTAGTACAAAATACGCAACGAATTGAGTACGCGCTGTATAATGCGATAACAGATGAAAATATGAGTTTATTCAAGTGGCGCACTCAATTCGTAGCGTATTATGTACAAAAGAGTACGCGATATAGTCGCGTATTCATGAATCAATAATCACATCACTGATCAACATACTTGCTGTATTCTTTAAATCTCGAGCTATTAATACCAGCGATGGATTCGGTGCGAGTTTGTAAAGCACTGCTTTATACTTGGATAGTGCATACACGCAGTCGCGTACTCATTTGCCAGACTATGAAGTATTAAAATCAGTTCTCAGTGGCGGAAACAACTCGCGCCAAATCCATCGCTGATTAATACATTTATGGCATTAGTACATACATGCTAGGGATTAATACATTTGGATTAAATAGTGTTTTAATTTGAATACATGTACTATTTTTTTAAAAAATTTAAATAAACCTTAAATTTTTTTTTGATAAAATTACTCGGTTTTTATTCATATTAAGTCATATGTGACAACCAATAGTTAAAAATATATATTTTACTCTATGAATATTGTTTTTCTATTGAATGAAATATATAATTTTAGTAATTTGTGAACAAAATTAAAAATAGAACGTACATTATATAGGGCTTACTTTGATTCAAATATTTTTTAAGTGATTAGATATAAGCATTTGTTTAGAGAATTACTAATTTTTGGATCCCGCTACCAGGGAATAAAACATTTTATTTGTTTGATTCGCTCAAACAATCAGTAATAACCAGTTTTTGCATTATAGCCCGTATTTATTTTAATATTGTTAATACAATATAACAGTAATATATTGTTTTATTGTTGAATCTCAAATGTATCATTAGAAACAACAAATGCTCTTTATTAGTTAAACATTGTTAGGTAATAAAAGTAAAAGTATTAATACATTTTTAACTCTAAATTCGTTCAAAACAATAACCAATAATCATTTTATTGCTGTTTTAACGTTAACCCTACTAGCCCGTACAACGTTTTAAATCGTTAATATGCTTTTTATGTATTTAATTTCGATATTATTTTATTGTTGATTATCACCCTTTATGTTTTTGTTAAATTTGACAACTTTCCCTTCACTTTTTGGAACAAACTTTTTTTTGATAAATATCTACTCGTAAAGAGCTACAAGATTTACCCCTGTTTATGGTGTCTTAAACAGTCTTCGGGAACACTCACTAAATATTTTTTAAAAGTTTAAAAAATTAAAAAAAAATCAAAAATTTTTTAAAAATAATTTTGAAAAATTATATTTTAAAATTAATTAATTTTATCTAAATTTTAATGAAAAAACAATCTTGTTATCTTTATTGGTTTTGAAGAAATTAATTATTTTAGTTAAAACGTTTTTTAATTATTGAGCGCTCCCTGTTGAACTTTTCAAAATACGTCTTCAGCCAAAATGCTTAGAAAAATGTGCTCTATTTTAGAAAAAAAATTCTCAATCAAATCAAAAAATGGGGCCGATCCCCTTTGGAAGTTGGAAGATCCTCTTTACAATAATTTAATTTAATTTAACAAATAAAAAAAATTAAATTAAATATACTAATAAATATGCAAAAACAAATATTCTATATTAACATGGGTTACACCCTTTTATTCTTAAGTTTTAATTTGCATACTAAAGTATGAATAAAATTAAAATTATATCGCATACACCCCATGTATTGCTCGCATTAATTTTCTGATGACATTACAATAAACATTTTTATGAATTTTGTCAACAATTTGAATCTAAAATAATTTGTAAACGTCTTCTACATATTCCGTCTTCTATCGTCCGCATAGTAAATATTTTAAATGATTTTAGTTAATTTCTTATTTAGTCTGTGGGCTATAATCCGTAATATACGGTATATGTTAAATTTATGAAAAAGCAAATTAAAAAAATAAATAGTTTGAACATACTTACAATAATTTTTGCAAAAGTAAGGATACAGGTAAGAGCTCACGAGTGAGCAAAAGATTGTAAACAATGAAATAATAATTTCAAAACCATTTAAAATAGTGATGTTCGCACTTAAAGATTTTGTGGATGACTATCAAAAAATAATAGAGTCTCGTGTTTATTCCTATTGGCAAAAATATGTTTCAGGTGTTAATTTAACATATATTAATTGTGACCCTATTTATCGGAATTGTACCGTAAATCGTAATGATAACACAATTTATACCGGGACCACAATTGATGCAGAGGTAATTTTAATTTACAGTTAAACCAAATATATTTTACTTTTGCACTTTTGGAAATGTAATTAACTGCTCCATATTTTTCAATATAAGAACGATTTTTATAAGATTGAAAATGGTGATACGGCTTTATTTGGATCACTGATTGTTCCGATATTGTTAGAAATTGGTGCCAGAGTTAATTATACGTAAGATAAATTTAAATATATACAGTAAAGGCTTATCCATATTAATATATATTAGGAATAATTATTTTATTAATAATAGTAAATTAACAAATTTTGAAACAGTAGCATATTCATTATATTATATCTATCTTCACAAAATTATTTTTCCTTAGCATATACTTTAAATCAGTGTGTCTCAGACGGGAGGGCCGGGCGTTACCCCTCATCACGAAATCTCAAAAAGTTGACCACACCCCTACCTAAATAATGAAAAATGACAACTCTACGGGGAAAAAACTTTTTATAATGTTTTTTGTCCGATGGCAAAAAAATTGTCGCTTAAATCCAAGTAGTTTGACCCCCCTAAAAGTTTGAAAAGTAGGAAAGTAACCTCCCCCAGACTGACACACTCTGGGATACCCTGCCTTAAAAGATTTAAGTTTTAAACGTAAACACGAAAGTGAAAAAATAATCTCGAATAATTAATTATTTTAAAAGCGTTCACCTATTGATATTTAATTCGGACCATCAATTTAATAAATGGATTCGATTGGATTTAATAGATAGCGTTGACAATGTTCCCATGATTTATGATTATGAAACCGAAGTTAAAGGTTATAACTGCGCAAAACCATTATACATATCAAATCAGTTATCTATTTTAAGCGCAATCGTCAAACACGAACGACCAGCCACTATGGAAATATGGAACGCATTTCATTTGACTGTTTGGTTATGTATTTTGTTATCATTTATTTTAGTGGTAACTATTCATTCACAAATCGAATATTACAAATCATCCAAACATTTCGGTAATTTTGATCATCTGTGGCAAACATTTTGGATATATCTGCCAACTTTATTTGGTAAAGTAACAACTGTCCCAAAATTTAAGTTGTACTCTATTTGGATACTTTGTGTAATGACATTATTGGAAATATTTAAAAACGATATATTGGCTAATTTAGTGGCCACTCATTACAGATATGTGGACACAATAGAAGATTTATTAGATAATCGGTTAACAGTATACGTAAATAATGCTGATTTATCCGTTTTCAAGCGCAATGATTATCGCGAACTTATTGTAGATAAAAAGTTCAAAGAAATTTTTGTAAATTTGCTCAATAAAGCAAAAGATTTGGATTTTGAACGATTGGCACCACTCATCGAAGATACACAAGCAGTTAAGAAATTATTAAAAAACAGTGCATTAATTGAAGACGACTCAACAATCATGTTCTACTATAAAGTATTAAAGCGGTTCGAATTGTTTCATTTCGGCGATGAAAAGTATATCCCAAAACTAATCACACCGTTATGCTATCGACGAAAATTTCGTTTTGTGGAATTGGCAGAAAATATGTGAGTCTATATGTGTTACCTGTTCCCAAGATTTAAATAAATATTTTCTAAATCCCGGGGAAAAGCTTATAAATTACAAATTTTATTTTGTACAAAATAGCATAATTTTTAAACCACTCAAGACCCTGTAATAGTTGTTACAATCCCAAGAGTTCCCTGAGAATGGCTGTTAGCCATAATATATAATATGATGTTTGCTTGAAATTTTATTTGTTTAATTTATATATTTTAGATTAGTTAAATAATAATAAGTTATTCTGCATATTTTTGCAGAACATTGCGCTTATTTGAAGCATCGTTACTGGATTATTGGATTAACGTTAAAGCGGATTTCATTATAAATTTGGGTATTAATGCATTGATTAATGTCGGAAAACAAGATTTATTAACCAATTTATACTATGATGACGGTTCTAATGATTCTTCTATCGACATCTTATGCATCAAATCTTTATTGTATTTTCTATTTTATGCTTTGTCCGCTTGTTTTGTTGCATTTAATATTGAATTAATTACACGAAAACTTAATACATATATTGTTTTTCATACTTTGGCTTATAATTTTAATGTAAGCTTTTGATGTATTGGCTATAGACTGAACATAACTTTCAAAACATTCCCTCAAACATTAATCAAAATTAGAGCCTATAACCCTACCTTGCCCTTAGACCAGAGTAACTAAAAACTAACCAAACTTAAAACAAAAATATTATGACCAAACTTAAAACAGATATTATGACATTTAAGATCTTGTTTGATTTTATTATAACTTTCTTGCATATAAATTTATTTTTATTTTTGTAGTTTTCTTTCTAATATATGTTATTTTTTTAACTTTTTAATTATAAAAGCAAATTTAATTTATGTTCATGTTTTTATACTTCTTGAGAGTAAATAGAATATAATGTAGGATTACATAAGTTTAATCTGTAGAAATATTAAAAATATTTATTAAAAATATTTCATATAATTCAATTTAATTTAACAAATCAATAAAAATAAACGAAATGTTATACAAAACAAATATTCTAATTAAACATGGGTTACGCCTTTAGATTCTGAAAACACTTTTGAATTATTGGAGCAAAACCGATGCAATTATTGATTGTTGGTTATGGTACTTTACTTTACTTACTTTACTTTATAATTTATCCGCTCATGTAATAATACAAAGCAAATTATTAACAGAACGAACATTCTTAAAGCGTTCACTTTGATTTTAATTATATTATTGCCTAATATTTTTTTAATTTTAACCAAAACAAAACTCTAACAATGTTTTTAGATTTATATGGTTTTTAAAACATTGTTATAAATTGTACTTAAAAAGTATTTCGAAAGGGCGAACAGCATTATCCCGGCAGTATTGTTGGCGAATTATTTTTGTGATAAAACACAATTTATTTACTATAAAATACGAAAATTACAATCAATTCTTCTTTAAAAAATACGTAAAATTAGCAAAATGTGTAACTTTTTTATTATTAAAACTTAAAATTCCAACCAAATTTATGCAAAACTACCAAACCTTATTATATTCCACTTTTTTAAAATAAAATAAGACATTAAATTTTATACAGAGAACGAATTTTTTTATTCGAATAAATCGCCCAAAAATTGCCGGAATAATGCAAAATTTTAGATTCATTTTGTTTTACGCCATCGACGAGTACACATCAATTTTGTTGTTGCTATGCACTCATAGGCACAAATAAATAGGCGTGTTTCACCACCAGATTTACTTATTTTTAGGTAATCTATTGAAACATAAACCTGAAACAATAATACATTTATGACCAAAATTTAAGCTTTTTGTAACCTATATTTGGCATTACTAGCACAATATTGGCTATTTTGAGCCGAGAAATGCCTTTAATAAAATGAAACTAAAATGCCTTAACATAAAGTACAAACTGATGTACAAACTTGTCAATTGATGTACAACTGAAGTAGGTTTTTGATTTATTGGCTCTATTTGGAGCCTGAACATAACTTTGAAAACGTTGCCTCAAATATTAATCAAAATTGTAGCCGTAACAATAACCCTAACCTCTTACCTTGGGCTTAGACCAGAGCAACTAAAAACTAACCAAACTTAAAACAGATATTGTTTATTTTTAGTATAACTTTCTTGCGTATAAATTTATTTTAATTTTGTAGTTTTCTTTCTAATATGTTTCTTAACTTTTTTATTTTAAAATCAAATTTAATTTCTCTCCATTTTTTATACTTCTTAAAATTAAATATAAGTAAATTTTTGGATTACATAAGTTTAAGCTGTAGGCCTATATGAGATAAAAATACGTAATTACAGGTAAATTTTAGAAAATTACCGAAACATTTTAATAAACTGGTCAAACACACAATAAATAAATTTCATATAATTTAATTTAACAAATCAATAAAAATGTTAAATAAATATACTAAATGTTTTACAGAAACAAATATTCTATATAAACAAGGATTACGCCCTTTGATTCTGAAAACTTTTTGAATTTTTGGAGCAAAACGAATAGTTACATTAAAGGTCACTTAAATCATTAAAATTTAGAAATAGGATTTTCACAACTCAAAAGTATATGGTAAATCGTAGCGGTTTTATTGATATTAAATGCCATTGTTGTCCATCATATTTACGCAATTGTTTTCATTCCTTTTCCAACAAACATTAAATTTAAGTCATATCTATAGTATTTTATAACATTTACGCTTTCAAAACATAAACGGCATATTTTACAAAAAATTTTCTATATACCGTATTATATGGCAAAAAGTTTTTATTCTAAACGCATTTCCATATGCAAACCAGATTATTGATTGTAGATTATTATTCACGGAATTTGAATTTTTCTACGTATTTTAATTAAAAACAAAAATAGTTTAAATAATTGAAACCGTCAATCTATTTGTTTTAGTCTAAATAAAATTATGTAATCCTGTAGATCAAATAGATTTAGTTTTTCAGTGAACAATAGCCAGTAAAGATCATCATGCAATAATCAAACTAAAATAAATTCAAAACCACTTAAATTAGTAATGTTCGAACTTAAAGACTTTGTGAACGACTATCAACAAATAATAGAGTCTCGTGTATATTCCTATTGGCAAAAATATGTTTCCGGCGTTAATTTTACTTATATTAATTGTGACCCTAAAGACAAGAATTGTATCATAAATCGTAATAATAACACAATTTATACGGCGACCGGAATTGGTGCAGAGGTTTTTAAAATTTACAACCACTCAATATATAAAATATTTTGCTATATAATTATTATTATTTGAAGAATAATTTACTGTATTATTTTTTTAAAATAAGGAAATTTATAAGATTGAAAATTCGAAACCCGATGCAGTGTTATATGGATCACTGATCGTTCCTATACTGTTAGAAATTGGTGCCAGAGTTAATAATAGGTAAATACCGTATATTATTCAGTATGTTATCTATTATTAGTTATAAGCCAATAATTTTAATGATAATTTTTATAATAAGACCCAATTAAAAAACTTTGTAGCACTATCGTATTTTCTGTTTATAAAATATTATTGTGAATATTATTTTAAAAATAAAATTTATATGTTTGTTTGTGAAGATCTTTATATGCGCACCTTCCGAACGTGCACCAACTCGAAGCCTACATCAATGAATTTAGCTCAAAGAAAGGAGTTAAATGAGGGCCTAATATATGGGAGGGAAAACAGAGTGGTGAAAACAAACTAATACAGACCCTTCGACACCTAAATAGTTAGAAATGTAATATACTAAATCAATTTAAAAAGAATTTATAGTTATTTAAACCTTACTGTTATAAAAAATTACATTAAAATGATATCTTTAGATACAAGATAGTAAATATTTTTATAGTTATCATTTTCAATAAAATTAATACAGAACCTTTGTCGATCAAGTTTAATAAATTTTGAATGTGATTATTTTTGTTTCCAATTTATTAATTGATATAATTTTTAGTACATTTTAAGCTATATTCCTTGAAATTGTTAGATATATGTAAAATCGTTAGTTATGTTTAAAATCGTTAAATTCGTTAGAATCGTTAAAAATTTTGAAGAGATTTAAGATCTAAAATGATTAATATCAAGATATGTATAGTTCGAATTAAGTAATAGTGTTGAAAAACTGAATCGTTAATCAACGATTTTCAAAGCCCTAGTTATTATAATATACAAGATTCCATATAAAACTCAGAATTAAACATAAGTCAGAAATTAGTAAATTTAAATCAATTTGCTAATTAAAAGAATTATTTTTCTGTTAAGCGTTCACGTATTTATATTTACTTCGAACAATTCGCCGACAACTCAATTTACAAGATTGGTTTTGTCCAATATAATAGACAGCATTGACAATGCGCCCATGATTTATGATTATGAAACCGAAAGTAAAAATTTTAAATGTGCGAAACCGTTATACATTTCGAATCAGATAACAATGCTAAGCGCCATCGTAAAACAAGAACGACCAGCCACTATGGAAATATGGAACGCATTACCTTTGACTGTTTGGTTATGTTATTTACTAGCATTTATATTAGTTGTCACTATTCATTCTCAAGTCTCAAAATACAAATCATTAAAACAATTCGGTAATTGGCAACAGTTGTTGCAAACATTTTGGATATATCTGCCAACTTTATTTGGTAACGTAACAACTGTCCCAAAATTTATGTTGTACTCCATTTGGATACTATGTATAATGACATTATTGGAAATATTGAAAAACGATTTGTTGGCTAACTTAGTGGCCATTCCTTACAAATATGTGGACACAATTGAAGATTTATTAGATAATCGATTAACAGTTTATGGAGATCGCGGCGATATAGGCATTTATAAACATTACGATTATCTGCATTTGATTAAGGATAAAGATTTTAGCAAAATGTTTGTAAAATTGCTCAATAAAGCAAAAGGTTTAGATTTTGAACAAATGGCACCACTTATCGAATATCCCGAAGTCGTGAAAAAACTATTAAAAACCAGTGCGCTTATTGAAGACGATTCAACAATTTTGTTCTTTTATAAAGTTTTAAAGCGTTTCGAAATGTTACACTTTGGCGATGAAAAGTATATCCCGAAATTAATCACACCATTATGCTATCGACCAAAGTTTCCTTTTGTGGAATTAGCTGATAACATGTGAGTTAATTAGGTTTACCTTACGAAAATTGAACCTTCCTAGTTTTTCTGGTTTAATTACGTATTTTCTGAATTCATGATAAATATTATAAATTTTACAATTTTTTCCAATCATGGCATAAATTATATTACTTTCGAATTCCTGTAACAATATTAATAATATTTTTCTGCAAAAAAATTTGCTTACCCTAAAATATATTATAAGCTTGACTTAAATTTTTAATTTTTTTTAATTTATGAAATTTTAGATAATTTAACTGATAAGTTATTCTTAATATTTTCGCAGCACATTGCGCTTATACGAAGCATCACTAATAGATTATTGGATTAATAGTAAAGCGGAGTTTCTTATTAATTTGGGAATTACTGCTTTGATTGATGTCGGAAAACAAGATTTATTAAGTCAATTATACTACGTCGATGATTCACAATTTTCTCCCCTCGATATACAATGCATCAAATCTTTATTGTATTTTCTATTTTATGCTTTATCCGCTTGTTTTGTCGTATATATGTTAGAATTGCTAACCCATAATTATGTAATATATTGAGTGTATTTTAGCTTTCACATATAAATGTAATGTGTTATACTTAAATACATAAAATTATAGCATTAGATTTAAGCAATATTTAAAGCACACAAAACATTTTACTATAAACGCCTATTTAATAAATTATAATAATATTTACAAGAAAGCTGTTAAATTATTGATTTAAATTTTTCAAATATATTTTATAATTATTCTGGATCTACTAATTAGTTTCAATTAATTAGTGGTAATGGAATGAAAAATTTTGTTTGCTTTCCTTGGAATCTTAACAACTTTTATTTTAGTTTTTGAAATTTTTGGTAAAAGAGTTCAAAAAGTGAAATGTTAATTGAATTATTGAGTCAATAATGGAAATTTAAACTAATCATAATTTTTCGAATTGCTTCAATATATCATTCCATGAATTACACCAACGTATTATTACGCTTTTGTCTTCACTGTGTTCAAAAATTTTGAGAATAGCGTAGACTTGTTTTTAGCTTGTGTTGTGTTAATTTGGTTGTATTCGCTCTTTTTCTGAACAAAAAATTCGATAAAATTTTCATCAACTGAGATCTGTTTTAGAGATTTTGTTGAAAGTTGTTTAAATGATTGGTCCGATAAAAGTTGTTCGTCTGTTAAAAGCCATAAACGTTTTTCCGATAATATTTTTTCGCAATTCGGTCGGTCAGCGGGAAAAAATGAGACCAATGTTTTAACTAATTTTACCATATAATTCATTTTCGGTTTTAAAACTGATTGATAATTTTTGCTTATATCACTAAATATTAAACAATGTGACAATATTAACGCAAATTAACAACGGATTGAAAAAGAATCTAATTTTTTTAGAGCAAACTAAGTTGAAACCTTTAGTTTATAAATCAGTCTGAGATTTCGCTGGACTAATGGGATATTAACGACAGCGCTAATATAAGCGACAATTCCTATTATATGCTTATATTGTGTTTTGCTGTAAGATAAGCCACATAACTGATAACTTGAAACATTCCGATTTTAAAATATTAGTTAGAATTTTAAAAGTTTATGCTATTAATTAAAATTTGCTCTTTTTTCAAAAAAGTTTTGTCAATAATTTAAAAACCAAAAATAATTAAATTTTGTATAAATTATAAAAAATTGAATCTAATCCAAATGTTTTAGATTTAAATAAATGGCAAAAGCTATGATTCGATAATATTTTATTAATATAAATAGGGCT
>JAQIXJ010004173.1:0-11266 GCA_034700185.1 Phthiracarus laevigatus | reverse complement strand
ACGTTATAGAATTGGGACCAATTCAATACGGAAATTTGGCTTTGATTTCGCGTACTGAAATCATACCATTATTGGATTATACCATTAAGTGTCACTGTGTTTCCATAATAAATTTCCTATGATCCACACGGCAGTGAAAAAATTTTTGCTTCTATTTGTGGTTAGATTTTTTTTATATTGGGACAAAAAGCTTTTATTTCGATTGTGTGCATCAATTTATTTTTAACCTAATTTATAAAACATATTCTCAAAAAATAATGATGCGTACACGAGTCGCGAATTTTATTTGCGACAAAATTAGTTCATTTAAAACTGAATAGTATGTCATTATATACGTCTGTAACAAATGATTCATAAATATATCGATAAAATAAAAAATAAAATGATAATAAACATGAAACAAACATTCGAAACTAATTTAAGAAATAATGGCAAAGTGAAGATAATAACTTTG
This sequence comes from Phthiracarus laevigatus, assembly GCA_034700185.1. Taxonomy (NCBI): domain Eukaryota; kingdom Metazoa; phylum Arthropoda; class Arachnida; order Sarcoptiformes; family Phthiracaridae; genus Phthiracarus; species Phthiracarus laevigatus. The sequence goes on along the minus strand of JAQIXJ010004173.1, from coordinate 10,812 downwards.
TTATAATTAATGCTGACATACGTAATGTATTTTATGCATAATTCTAATATAAAGTATATAACATATGCTACAAAAATATCTGTCCATCGATTTTTTTTGTTACAGTCAAATCATTTTAAATGTTAAGCGAAAATTCGTATATGCAAACTAAAGAAAATTTGTTTTATGTGTTTCGCTAATATTTATAGGAAAAATGCTCAAATTGGGTAAATTTTTTTAATACAAAAAATATGGCAAAAGTAGAGCAATATAAGCTATGGTTACATAAATGTAATGCATTAATAAATGATGTAAACGGAAGCATAGAATACGTAGTTTAGAGTAAACCTTTTGGTATTTGCTATCGTTTTTCACTATTCGTGTGGTTTAGTGGCTTTTCTTTCTATGTATTTACTAACTATATAATAATGATGTAAAGAAGGAAACAGCGAGTGCACGACAAAAAATGGAGTAATAGTGGATAAATGAAATACAATGTGAAAAGCGATTAGCGCTACGGTAGGTATAGTTATGTTATATTGTATCAAATTGACTGTTTGCTTGATTTGCACTTAAGTGACGGTTCAATCTCTCTGTATTGCGATACCTATGTTCTAAGAGCTGTAAATATATACGCAATGTATAGGCTGTGCAAATGTAAAGTATGTTTCTATGTTAAAGTATATGTTATGTATGTGTGTGTGTATGCGAGTGAGTGTGATGTGTGCTTCTTATAAGGTTTACTAGTATGTGCTGTGCTGTATTCAGTATACACACACACATATAACTTATATACCGTATATACTGTATACAGTATATGTTTGAGAAAAGCATCGCACAAATGTGACTAAATATGTTTTCTTGATTATGAACCGCTAAAACTAGATAAATGGTTACAACTAATTTTTATTTCGATTGTTTACACAATTGATGAGTTTGTGCGTTAAAGTTATTTTGTTAAAAGTAACATAATTAATGTTTATTAGTTTGGTTTGTGCGTGAATATAACGTACGTTTAGTTTAGGCGCACCTGTATATGCATTGAAGATAATCGATAATAATGATTGCCTTTTTATAATCGCTGTGTTTAACTATATTACAGTCAGTTCCTAACGGTTAGTAATTATGATGAAGGCTCAAAACAAGAATCGTAAGCATCCAACTTGTTCTCGATGTCGATTCCACGGTATGTCGTATTATTTATTATTAGTTTATTTCCATTTATTTCAAACATTTTTTCTCGTAAACTTTCTATTAATTGATATAAATGCTTACAACTATACTGTATATGCGTGTTATATATAGGAAAGAAAGATATTCGTGTACTACAACATCAGTGTCCATTTCGAAACTGCACCTGTTCTTCATGCTTCCTCATCAAGTATGCCATATATAAGTTATATTATTTATAAATCCAAATGCTTACACACAAATCTTTATCATTTAAATTTACATTTATAACTTTTAAGTTTATAGCTTTTTTCATAAGTTTGCAACAAATGTATCATTAATATCGTATCATAGTTACAATATTATAATACGTTTTGTTATTTTTGTTAAATATTCAAAATGATTATTTAGTTAAGTTAATAATGCTTTCCATAATACGTATAATTTTAATTTTAGAAGACGTTCAATCATATATAGAGCTCAAAAGAATCTCGACAAACACGAAGATAATTCAAACGATGCAGACTCTAATGGTACGTTGAAATTATTCCAATTGATCATAATAATTGTAACCAATCAATATTTCAGGTGGTTCTGGTGATGGCTGTTCAATAAATTCAAACTTTAACGAAATAAGCAACAAATCGGTTTCGTGTTCAATAAGTAGATCATCGGACAGTTCATCGGACGCCACTTCGTATGGAACTGGCAGTTGCGTACCTGAGGGTTCACTAAGTTCAGGTCAACAGTCGTGGGAATCGGTAGATCAGGTCTCAATCTCTCAAACTCACTCGCAATCGCAGTCAGCAGCACATGCAACACATTCCTGTTCATCATCACTATCTGCTGCCACCACTAACGCAGTTAAAAATTCAGAGCATTATAAAATTAGTGATTTCCAAAGTTTGTGCTTAACATTCCCGGAGTTAACGCCATCGCAGTTGCAAACAATATTTGAACAGTGCGGCAATGATTTCCAACGGACTATAGACAGAATCCTAATGTCGAAATGGTGCAATGATACCGATGCAAAACCATGTTTTCAGTTTCAAAACAACAATGAGTGGCCATCGATGGTGAGCGGTTCGAATGCGGGTGAATATGCAACTAATGTGTCGCTCGCTCGCCACTCATCTGCTTTGCCGTCAACGCTCGTTTTAGATGGAATGCCACCCAATTTTTATCACGCGAGCAATTCCGCCGATCACTGTATTGATTGGCGATCGAACACATGCTCCACTTCTAATGAAGATTATAGTAACCCAGACTATCTTAACGATTATTATTATGATCAAGTAAGCAATCATATACCACAGTAATCATGTAATATAGATTTATGTATTTACTGTTTTATTGTATTTCAGCCATTTCAAGCATGTGGTGTGATGTCTCAACAGGGTAATCATCAAACATATTCAAATCCAAATTGGAATTATGACTATACATGTACTCCATACTGGTATAGTAACTCACAGGGTAGTAACGCATCTTACGATGTTAATAGTAGTTCGCAGAGCATTGACGATACCAGTTGGCATAACGGGCATAATGGCCATAATGGCCAGAGTGGTATTAGTGGTATCAGTGGTATGACCGGTATGGGCGAACTTGCCTTAACACCAAACATATTAGAATAATAGTTTAATTACCAACTTTACTCTCAAATCGTGGATGAAAGTAATACAGTATAAGTTGGTTATTGTTGCAACACTATTCTATCATCTATTCGATCATCATTTGTGATTAATGTTTAACCGACTGTATTATCTGTTTTATCATATCTAAATATAAAGATACTTTAATTTTAATTTTTTTTATCAACAAAATCCAAATAATTATATAATTTAAATTAAAAGCTCAAATTAAAATTCGTAATTACTTTAAATCGCATAATAATCATTATTAAAATTTGCAGTGTATAGTACAAAATGTTATTAAAAAATCAAAATTTTTAACGAATTAATTATTATTTATAATTTTTTATAATTAATAAATATGAATTATGAATTGAAACTCCCTAAATGGTTATAATTTAAAGTAGTTAATAGTTAAAGTTAGCTTACGACTGCCGTGTCAGTCAATTTAATGCAAAAAATGGCTTAACACGAAATTAATAGTTTGTTACTTGAAGATATATCGTTGGTACTGTACAGTATAACGTTATATTAGGGTCTCTATTGGGATTCAATTTTTGGTTTGCTTCTGGCCCGACCCTATCTGTCGGGCTTGCTTGGGTTCGGGCATTATTTTAAAAAACTTATAAGTTCTTAAATTAAACAAGAACGACACATTCATAGAGAGCTCACTTTTTATAGTTTTATCTAAGCTTATAAATTAATTCCAAAACACTTTAATACTTAATCTAAAGTTTTCCAAAATATTAAAATTAACGAAAACAAAATACGTGCTAAATTCATTGGTCGAGCTAGTGCGGACACCGTCACGGACAGAGAGACAGACAGACAGACATGGTCAAATCCATAAGCTCGCTCTCTTCAAGAAAGTGAGCTAAAAAAATTTAATTTGGAAGAAAATATCAAAGGATAATAATTAAGGCCTTGAAAATCGTTAGAAAAAAGTGCAAAATAGTTTATTAATCGTTAGAAATAAATGGTCAAATCGTTAGAAACTTGCTTGAAAAAATCTATTGATTTGAAATGCAAAAACTCAACGGATTTAAATAACAATATTTTGAGCTTTGCGCCTAAACATTTTTCGAAAATTTTTTTAAAAAATTTTTCCACAGTGAAACCCTAAAACATGACCCCACTCAAAACTTATCGGATTTTTGCGACAATTTTTAGTATTCTAACGCAAATTCTTCCTATTTAAAAAAATTGACTTCGTTAGAAATAAATAAAATCGTTAGAAATTTTTTAAGCCGTTAGAATCTTTAATTAAAAATAACATTTTTAGAATTGTTTAAGTTATATAACAACATTAGAATAGTCACCAATACGTTTTTGAATGGTTTTAACAAATCGTTAATTAACGATTTTCAAGGCCTTAATAATAATCTAATATCTTATACCGTATAAAACTTAAGTATAAGAAACTATTTTGTTTCTTGTTTACTTAAAGACCCGCGTTACCTGGTATAAGACTAGTAGTCACTGCCGCTATCCAAAATTATTTACCAGTAAAATTGCTCTTAATTCCAATAATTACCGGAAAAATCTAATTTAAAGTTTATAATCGATTGTAAGAGCACGTTTTTATAAGCATCATTTTGTAATAACTAAGGCTTTGAAAATCGAGGTGCAAAATAGTTTATTAATCGTTAGAAAAATTTATTGATTTGACTTCAAATATTTAAAAAAGTAGGTCCTTCAAAAACTCAATGGATTTAAACGGCAATATTTTGGGCTTTGTGGCTTAAAAAATTTTGAATTTTTTAAAATTATTTTCCCAGTGATTTTAAATGAAAATATGACCACGCTCAAAATTTATCGGATTTTAAAGACAATTTTGCATGATTTTTAAAAAAATTGAACTCGTTAGAAATAAATAAAATCGTTATATATTTTTAAAAGTGTTAGAATCGTTGATTAAAATTAATTTTTTTTGCATTATTTAAGTTATATAACAACTTTAAAATAGTTAACAATAAGTTTTAATTAAGAATTAACAAAATTTGTTTATCATTTTAGGGTAAACTATTCGGTGTTAAATTTCAGTTTAGTAAGAAATTTTTAGCCTCTCTTTTTCACAGTTATACAGTCCAAAAAATTATACGCAAATTATACGTAAACTTTCGTGTATAAAAATATAAATTTATCAAAAATTCAAAATAAAATTTTCCAACAGTATAATTCTAGATTATTAATATTTGAAATAAGTTTTAAGTTTTAAATGGTTTTAACAAAACGTTATTTAACGATTTTCAAGGCCTTTGTAATTACATTATTTGTTTATGATTAGACTTAAAAAATATTAGTAAATTGAAAAATACAAAACAAAAATGAAAATTTTCATTTTAAATATTGACTTAAAACTCAAATTTATTTAAATGCAAAAACTCAAAAATAAAATTGCTAACAAATTTTCATGAATTTTTTTTATAAACCGGTTGTGACCGTTTATTTTATGTAATTATCGTAACCGATACTATGTATACTCACTTCAAGTATAATTAATGCAAAAGAGTGCTTAAATGTAAATTTGCCTAAATTAATAGTTAGTTTGTTAATTTTATTAAATTTGTTACTTTCATTTACTTTTGTAATAATATAAGTCAAGCGTTTGAGACAAAGTATTAAAGTTAGTGAATGTTTAACTATCACATCCTTTCAAAATAATATCAAATACACTGATTCTCATTCAGGAATAGACGGAACAGCAAATTTATTTACGGATAAAACTGAAGAATTTATTCTTGTTTTCTAAACACGTGGAAACAATTAGCAATAATTTTTCACAATATTCTTATAAATATTACAGAGAAGGGTAAAGAAACTTTTATAATTGTAATGCAGATTTTTGTTTGAGAACTCTATTCAATATACGTTAGACTTGAGCGTAGTTATAGTTTAAAATGTAGGAAAAACTTTTTATGTTAAAGACAAATAGAACAAAAAAGATCAATATTTGACTAAATTAAATTTAAATATATTTAAATTAATAGAATTATAAATATTACTTGATAAAGCCAACATTTACCTTGTGGGTCTAAAGTATTTGTGGGTAAAAGGTGTGTAGCCAAATAAATAAACATTGTTAAAAAATACAATTAAGCTATCAAATGATTAACAATAAAAAAATTAAATACAAATAGCTTGTGTATATGAGTGTATACACTTCTAGGTGTACGTGGGTCTGGGCTATGGTGAATGACTATTTGCATGTGGGTCCAATGTGTTTGGGGTCTAAACACTTAATTAGTGTTTGTGGGTCTAAACACTTAAACCTTAGGTGATTGCGGGTCTCAGATGATTGTGGGTCTAAGGTGATTGTGGGTTTAAACACTTAAACATAAGGTGAATGTGGGCCTAAACACTTAAACCAAAGGTGATTATGGGTCTAAGTTGATTGTGGGTCCAAGATGTAAAGCCAAATATATAAACATTTTTTAAAAATACAAACATATTAAGCTATCAAATGATTAACCATAAACAACATAATACAAATAGCTTGTGTATAAAGGTTTGTGTCATATAAACCCAAGTCCACAATGATAATACACTATATGGAAACATTTTTATGTAGACACTTTACATTTTGACCAGAAGACAAAACCAATCGAACTTATCTTATTTAATTTATTGATTCATTTAGAATGATTATATTATTTCATTAAAATCTTTATTAACGTTTATTATTAATTTATGTAGAACATTAATTTTTAAAACAGTTTAAAGTTTAATTTTATACTCAAAAATGGCAGCTTAATATATACGAACAAATTGAAGGAAAACAAGAAAACTCCTAGAAAAAGAGGTACATTAATTTTCTGTAATTACTAACTGTAATTTGAATTTCCTAATAATTATAATAATTTAATTATCGAACGTTGCATACCTTCTTATAAACCACATCCATCTTTAATTTATGTGTTTAGACACACAAACACCTTAGGCCCAAAATCATGGTTATTTACACTCTATGATAACCCTATTTACACCTTTGTATATTTTATAGTTAAATCACCAGCGAAACAAATTCTTAAAAAAGCAACGATGTATGAGAATAAGCGTAAAGCTTCTTTTAGAAGGCAGAGGAGTGAGTTTTATATGCAAAAACACCTTAGATCCACAAACACCTTAGTCTCACATACACCTCCATTTATATACAGCTCCATTAATAACCACACACCCCTATTAAAACCCTATATAATCCTTTTTTATAGCTTAATCAACAGCGAATACCGTTACAATTAAACGTAAATCGATGGAAAATAAAAGCTCTTTTGATTCAAATTAGTCAGAAATTATTGGTTATTTTACTAAAACATTAGGTCTGATTTAGATTAATTAAAAAAATATTTATAGAATTATTTTGTGGAAATATTGTTCCAGGAGAAGAATGGATTAGAGATGTATTAATATATTTCGTTCATTATATCAATTATCGATTTTATAGTAGAGTTTTTATTTTTGACGAAGAGATTCTGGTTAATGAACCGCGTTTCTTGAAATATTAAAAACAAATAACATCACTTGACGACATATTAGTTTTTATTCCAATGTTAATCACAGTAAGCTTTCTATTCTAGTTGTTTTTAGCTCACTTTGAAGAGTCAAAGTAGAGCTTATGGATTTGAGTTTGTCCGACCGTCCGTCCGTCCGTCCTTCCTCCTGTCCGCAGGCTCATATTCATTAAGGAATTTTACCTATCTGTTATAATAAAAATTTTCTATATTGGCTTTGAAACAAATATAATTCTGACATTCCTATGATTTATTCCACAAAAAAGTGAGCTCTATATGAATGTGTCGTTCTTGTTTACAAATAATTTAGGTATATCTTTTATATGCTAATATTTATAAATTAGTTTCACCTTAATCCCATATACACCTACCAATAATATTAGTTTTATAACTATAATCACATTAGAACCTCATTCACCTTAATTTATACCACATATGTACAATTTATTGATCAAAAAAACCCACAGTCACCTTTACCCATATATACCTTGTTATATAAAATATATAATTTCAATTCATTTAGAAATTTAATTGTCTTTAGCGAAAATGTTATTCAAGAAGGTCTATATAGGATCCTGGCGGAAATTTTCCGTTTTTTGGCTAATAATAAGTGATTTGTTGCTAATATTGATCATGTTGTTCGCGTAGCAAATGATAATAAACTATCAGATAAAAAGTTTTTTCCTGTTTGAGCTACAGTCGCTAACAATTGGATTTGAATTAAAGAAAGGACGAATTTTGTTTGAAGATCAATGCCGTCATCGAATCTTGGACTTTCTTGATGTTTTCAAAGCTGAAATCTATTATACTCACGATATATTTGATTTTATTAATTTGCAAATATTTGTTGCTAATGATTTAGCGATTTACAATAACATAAGTAATTACGTGAACTCGAAAGTTATTTATGAACATCTTCACGTTAGACCCGTATTAACCTTAGTCCTATATTAATATTAAACACAATTTCCTTTAGTTCCATATTCATGATTATTGTAATATCATTGCCTTCAATTAAAAGGCATTCAAGATAGGAAGGTCGAAAGAAAGCTATACAAGATTCTTGGTAATTTTATGTCTGCAATTTATACAAAATCCAGGCATATATCGGATGAACAATTTAGAATTTTATTTTATATACACATTGTAAACGCTCGCTAAGATGTTTTAATTAAGGATGAACTTGTACGAAACAAGTTATGCTTTTATATTACATCATAATTTCAATCGCAAGCTTTATTAACATTACTGGTATGCTTAATCCCATATGCATTAACCTCATTTCAACCCAAATTCAACTCAATTAAACCTACATCAACCTCATTAAAAACCCCATTCATCTAAATTAAACAATATAAACCTCAATCCACCTCATTTATACCCGATTCACTTCATTCAAACCAACATTCACCTCTAAACAAAACAACTATATAAATTTTTCATTAGCAAATACGACAACTCGAACAATGCACATATTATTGATGAAGAAACGAATAAAACGGTTATAAATGATGCAAAAATCAAGGGAGATTATAATTGTCCGTTTTGCAATAAATTATGTGACAACGATCTAAGTCTTAAAGGGCACTTGACTTCTTTTCAATCTGTAGTTAAGCAAGAATCAAACTTGGTCAACCAATTATGGACTTCAATTTTGTGAGAACTATGAATTTAATTACCCTCAACAAATTTTATATATATGAAGACAAATTTGAACCGTTTATTGATGCACTAAACGTAAACACTGTTACATTGCCAACTATTGTAATTCCTTCAAATGTCGATGATTCGGATTAATTCCTATTTATCATTATAAAATATCGTTTATTATTATTAAGATTTATCGTATTTATTGTTAAATAAAAATTTAAAGAATTTTTAATGAACATTTATTTCCACATTCATCTCATTCGCATAATTAATACCCACATTCACCTATTTGAAAGCCACATTCACCTCATTTGGATATAGACACACAATCACCTTAAATATTCTGTTTAGACCCACATTCAATCATACCCACAATTACCTTATTTAGAATTTCATATAGCCCAGACCCAAGTACACCTAGAAGTGTATACACTCATATACACATATACATTAATCCTCATGTATTACGTTGTTTATGGTTATTTGATGTTTGTATTTTTTAACAATGTTTATATATTTAGATTAGATGTCTTTTGCTCTTATTATTTATAATATCGGATCAATTGCTATTTACCATTTTTTCTTATTTATATGGTATAATTATAATATACTATATAGTAATTATTGTAATATAAAATTTACGCTATCTGTTTTCCGTTTTATTTGTTTATGTGCTAAAAATTGATGAGGATATGAAAGCTCAAGAGAAGGCCATAAATAGAAACAAAAGAACCGAACCATAAATTTTAATTAAAATAATTAAAAGTAGTAAAAGTATATAACAAAAAAATTTTTGAAATAATCCATTTGATGTATAGTTATAATGTTATAAACTGATTTTTTATTTGTATGAGATTTAATACTGTTTAGACCCACAAACACCTTAGATTTAAGTGTTTAGACCATACATCGTCGTATTAATCCCATTAATTACAAACTTACGCGAGTGAGAACCGGTCCTTTATACATAATACACTACGAATTGCGTAATGCGCGTTAACATAAATATATGTGTGTGGACACGCATGTAGTGTATTATGTATAAATCACCTGTTCTCTCTCGCGTAAGTTTAGGATTAATATGATGATGTATGGTTTAGACACACAATCACCTTATATGAACAATCACATTAGACCCACAATCATCTCCGACCCACATTCACGTTAGCTTTAAGTGTTTAGACCCATAATCAACTTATGTTTAAGAGTTTAGACCCACAATCAACTTATGTTTAGTTTAAACCCACAATCACCTTAGTTTTAAGTGTTTAGACTCACAATCACCTTAGACCAACAATTATCTCAGACCCACATTCACCTTAGCTTAATGTGTTTAGAACCACAATCAACTTATGTTTAAGAGTTTAGACCCACAATCACCTTAGTTTTAAGTGTTTACTCACAATCACCTTAGACCCACTATCATCTCAGACCCACAATCACCTTTTATCCAATGGGTCTTCTCTCGAAAACTTTACAGACTTGCCAAAAATCACGCGATTAGAAACAGAATTGACAAAATTAATAGCAGAAGAAATGCACAAAATACGAGTATGCTTCGACAATTAGTGTCTATGAACTTCAATGAATTAAATCAAAATCAAAGAGAAGTTTATTATGAAGTAATAAAATATATTGTAATTAACAGTTAAATGAATAATGAAAATAAATAAATAAATTAAACTTACCATAATGATGATGTGAAATGTAATGAGATATGACAGTGAATTGCAATGAAATGATTATGAAATTTGTTTTCGATGAAAATATGAGAATATTTAAATATGTAGAGATAATGTTTATGATAAGTGAGATAATGTTATTTACAATGAATTATTTTGAAATAATGATAAATGATAATGAATGAA
>JAQIXJ010004172.1:0-11267 GCA_034700185.1 Phthiracarus laevigatus | reverse complement strand
AGAGAGAGAGAGAGAGAGGGGGGGGGAGAGAGAGAGGGGAGAGAGAGAGGGGGAGAGAGGGGAGAGAGAGGGGGAGAGAGAGGGGGAGAGAGAGAGAGGGGAGAGAGAGAGGGGAGAGAAATATGAGAGAGATCATCTATTTATAATATAATATGATATGATATGAATTAATTTAATATGAGTACATACGTCGAAAACATTTATAATGAAATATCATATAAGAATTTTTGTCACATTATACCCAGTGGCATATGACATGCAAATTTAAATTTGTACTTTGCTAATTTTTTACCTAATTTTGTCCAATTTGTCCAAAATATTGTTACTTATGAAAAAAAGATTATACATTTATTATTTGATTTAATATAACACGTTGTCAAGTTTTTAAGTCAATTAAACTTTTATTAATTAATACATATTACAATTCAACGAAAAGTGAAATAAATATGCAAATATAAAAATCTGAAACAAATCGAATCGTAGGTGGAAATAGATGCTTTTTTAAAGAATGTTTTGCTAGTCTTATAATAAATATTGGAGAAACGATTTTTGAAATATTAAACGATTTTTAAATAATCAAATGTTTTTTTAACGATTTACGACATTTTTTTAATGATTAATAAACGATTTTGAACGTTTTTTCTAACGATTTTCGCAGTTCTAATTATTACACACAATCATATATACATATTTCAAAATTTGTCTGTTTGTATATCCTTATATAACCGCCTCCCTTGGAAGCCACATCCCTTAACCCTTATATCATCAGATCCATCTCGCAGAGTAGAGTGCACATCAGGAGGTTTCTAGGTGGTGGGACCCCTCATGAAAAAATGGGGGTGGAAAAACAGTTTTATTAGCAATATAAGATCCCTTACTTAACTTCCACCCCCACAACACCAATATTTATCGATTCAGCTTGAAGATTGGTGAGCAAGAAATGGGGTTCAAGATGGCGGACACCCCCTTAATTAGGATTTGTCAAATATAAAATTCAAAATTCGGCACACCATAAAATCTATACATTCATAATTTATATAAATATTAATAATCCGTTCGAAGAACGGGCTAAAATCTAACACTACATTTTCTTTTATTTAAATTTTTTTGTTTTCTTTCATTAATGCATAATATACAGTGTTGGCTAATTTTAATAAATTAATATTTTTAAATTATTTTTCTTAAACTGATTTCATAAGGTTTAGGCTTAAATAGATATGAATATTTATGCGGATTTAAATCCAATTCTTTCGCGTTGTTTGCTAAAATAAATTGGTAATCACTCGTTTCTTGTAAAACTCGTGATAAAAATAGAAATAACATATCGAATGCCATTTTCTCTCCAACACAAACTCTTTTTCCAGTTCCGAATGGTGTGAAAGCTGCAAATCGTTTTGATATAAACATATTGTTTGAGTCGAGGAATCTTTCGGGAATAAATTTTTCCGGTTCTGACCAATATTTGCAACTATTTAGTATAGCGTATTGATTAAACCATATTATAGTGTCTTTTGGTATTGAAAATTTATCTAAATTTTATTGATAACATATTTTTGTTATTTTAATAAAATAATTTATTTTTAAAAACAAATACCAATTTTTGTATTAACCATCGCTGTGTGAAACAAACCCAATGGCGCTACGTTTCTAAATCTTAATGTTTCGCAAATAAAAGCATTCAAATAATGAAGATGTTGTTTATCTGACAAATCTGCCACTTTGTCACCTTTAGAGAAATTTTTATTTAGATTTAATTTACTTCTTTAATTTTTTGCATCTATATTTAAGAATAAACTGTATGTTAAAAATAAATAATTTTAATACTAAGATTGTCATTGATTTCCTTTCTTAGCTTTTCTTGGATATGAGGATAAGATGAAATAATTAATATCATCCAATCAAATGTATGCAACGTGGGTTCAGTTCCGGCTAATTTAAAGTAATTTTTAAATTATTAATAAGAGTAAAATATTGTGACAATTATTCAAATAATACGATTTGTAGTTTTATAGCATTTATTATTTAAAATTATAAATAATAGCTTTTAAAATGGAGCAAAACGACTCGAAACAATTTAGTTCGTGCTTAAATAAAAATTATGTTGTTTCGATTTATGAAATAAAAAAGAAGCATTTGCTATATTTTTGACTCTCTAATCATTGTAATAAAATTTTCAAAATATTAAAATTTCAAACCAATAAAGAGAAGATACAATACTCCGACCAAATTGCTATCTGACGCGTACTCTGGACAATATGTTTCCTTTTCTTTTAATTTATTTCTAGCTGTTAATAATGCTTCGCAGAAATTATCGTGTTTTCCATTTTCATATCTCAATTGTTGAGTTTGAAAATAACGTTTGTAAATCTTTGAGAGTTCATTCATCACCTGAATTACATTTTTATTGGCTTTTAATAAAAATTTCATAACAGGAAAGTAATCAGATAGTATTAGTTTTCCCGATTCCTTTTCGAAAGTGTGAAAAGCGTCTTTTATAAACTTTAATTCGGAATCATCGAACTCGTATTTCCGTCCGAAAGAAAATTCGCCGAAAATCCTTATTAACATTTGTTCGATGTATTCACGTGGTATAAATTTTTTATTGTTTTCGAAAAGTTTTATTTTGTCCACAAAATCAACAATTGCATTGTTCACAATCGAATAGAACTTGTTTCCCGAAGATATTTGCCTATAATTTATTTAATAAGACATTAATTGAGATTATTATCAAATTTTTTAATAGCAAAAACTCGACTATTTGTTTAATAGAACATTATAAATGCTTCATAGAAAATAATGATATAAACATAAATACCTTATTGCTTCGATTGTCACTTTCCGAAGTGTTTTAATTTCATTACTGTATGAAAGCAAAGCATATGATATAACGCCTGGTCCACTGTTGAATTGGTTCCACGAGGTCTTAGGTCTTCCACAAAATTCTACGTTATTACATAATTATTTACCCAAATACAAATCAACAATTATAATCATAGGCACCGATCCAACCCATAATGTAAACAATTTATCATAGTTTTTGCTTATTTCGTTAATCGTTAACGAAAGGTTTTGATCACGGATTTTTAAAAACGCTACATTTTTAATAAAGGATATATAATAAATGTCAGTATATAATATTAAAAGTTTTACTTTTTATTTCTTTAATATTCAATTTGAACTTACTTAAGACATTTCCGAATAATGGCAAAGGAAATGGTCCTTTCGGGTATTTTTGCACATTAACGTAGACTAGAAGTCATAAATATGTTTAATCACGAACCAAAGCAAGAGTGCAATTAAAATTACAAACGTTTCTATTGAATCCATTTAAACTTTAGATATAAAATATTAATCTTATATAGTGTGTTAGAAAGTAGAATTTCAAATTGAAATTTTTTATTGTAAAAAATTAAATTTTATTAATTTTAGTACATTTTTCCTCAATAAAATATTAGAACGTTTATGTTAAATCTAGGATATTAAATGCGAACTACCTATCTATAAAAATTATTATCCTTATAAAATATTAATCGCATCATCTCTCTCTCTCCTCTCTCCCCTCTCTCTCAATTTTAATTTTAATGAAAAACAAGAACTCAACTCAACATTCATAGGTAGCTCACTTTCTTATAGTATGATCAAAGCTAATAAATTTATTCTACTGTTTTCTTACATGTTAATAAATATAAAAAACGTGCTAAGTTTACAGTGCGACACAGATAAACGGACAGTGTCAAAAGCATAAGCTCGCCATTTTCTAAAAAAGTGAGACAATTGAGTTGTGGGTAATAAGCTTAAAGTTAATTTTAATTCATACCTAGGATATACCTAAATCGGATATTTCTTAAAATCTTGCCATAGTTTTTTTTGGCCATAAATATAATTTACATTATCCAGAACTAAAATTTATATCTGATAATATCATTTATTTGAAAACTAAACTGGGAAATTAATGTTTAGCAATGATTTTCCAATCGCACGCTTTTTTTCGAACATTCCAAAGAACAATGCTTACAGTGAAATACGAATGAAAGTCAAAGTCATTCAAAACAATTTCAATATCTTCACATTTGTGGTCTAGTTTTACAAATAGTTAAAAATAGGGAAAATTTTATTTCATCGCTTTGTAAACTATATGTAAACGACTGATTCAATAATTACTATCGAATAGAATCACTAATAATTAAATAACTAATTTCAAGTATTACTCTGATCCGCTTCTTTAAACCTTTCTAACAGCAATAAATACGTTAAATGTAGTGTGAAAAGATGAAGCAAAATATCTTTCTTATAATAACTTGATGGGTGTTTTGACATTTCTGTTCTTGGGTATGTATTTTTATAACTTTTTTCGGGATATGGTTTATATGCGACATTAATTTTTCGTTCAGGTTTATCCATATCGGATTCGGGTGTTGTTATTACAAAATGTTAGTACAAACCCGATTTTATTTTTTAAGGTATGGCTAATTCAAAATAAATAGGTGTGGGGCTTATTTAAATTTGTATTACATAAAAGAATGGACTTTAATTTTAAATATGTTACGGTCTCCTTTAGCTCTTAAATATATTACCTAAACGATATTACCTTAATATTACGATATTACAAAAATACTTCACGTTTTCATTTTTTCGAAAAAATTGTTATTACCAATTATAATCAAAATAGTTTTGAAATTAATGAAAACTATTTTAAAATTAATCACTATCCTACAGGTATACATGTTTTTAAAAAGTTTTCGCATTTTCTTGTTTTAATAATTAAGTGGAATGACATATCAAATGGAATGATCTAATAATGATTAATTAAGTGGAATACATACATAGATTATGGTTTAGTTTATTTTCGACCAAATAAACTGGTTTATTAAAATTAATAACAATTTTTATTAAACTATTAATTAATAAGGCTTAACTAAACTATTAATATGAATTTATGAAATTTTACAGAAAATGAGTCAGTAATTGTTAAACTAAATAATCATAATATAAAACAAGGATGAACATTAGCAATGCGCTCCCTTTGAATCAAACTTTAACTCATATAGTTATGGTTGTAATTATAATAAATGTTTCAGGAGAAATCGTCGTAGAGAACAATAGAAAATATGTATTTAAATTAGTTTTTGTTAAATATAATCAAATACAACTTTTATTCAACACGAGATCGCACATTACTACTTTACAACATATATAAAGTTCAGGCATGGACAGCTTAAGCTTGAACTCTAATATGGTCACTAAAAATTTTCTTTATAACGGAATTTCTATAAATTTTCCCTAAGAGCACACACAATAACAGATAACGACAGATAGCAACAAATAATTAGGCAGCGATAGATTGTGACAGATAAATACATATTACAAAGGTTAGCGGCAGATGACAATAGATAGAGACAGATAACGACAGATAACAAATGATAGTTACAGATAACGACATATAGTAAAAATTTTAAAAAATTAAGAGCCGAATAGGCCTATTTTTAATAAAAAAACGGAATTTTCCACTCACTTTTTAACTTAAATTTTGGCATATTTAGTGTAATTTTGACGCTGATTTTACCTATTATCACGCAAAATTGGCCTTTTTTGACCCTAATATTAGCTTTTTTTCGACCTTAATACTCTTTTATTAAAAAGAAATAAATCATTATTCCGTTATTAACATAAGAAATTGGTAAAATCCCTTATTAGAGTAATGATCGAAAACTCGTAATTAACAAAATTGTTTACAGAGAGACAGACAGACATCCGGACATGTCAAATCCATTAGCTGACTTTTTTCAAGGTGAGCTTAAAATACTTTTTCGTATCTCTATTTCTCTGTTTCTCTTACCACAGCCTTGAGTCTGATTCTGTGTTGGCATCCAATGAAACCCCCCAAATCAGTTGAATTTGCAGAAAAAACGTCAGTTCGATCCAATAGATGGTCGACCTGGTCTTGTTGTGCCACATGATGAGTGACTGCAGGTGTGCTTGATGTTGTGTCCACAATTGTTGCGTTAGCAAAGTTAATTGACAGCTTGGCTTTGCTTGCGAGATCTAGACCGATGAGCATATCATGTGCGAGGTCTTTGAGAACGTGAACGGTTGTGTGGAATGTCTGCCCAGAAATTTCAATGTTTACGGCGACCGATCCCGATGTTGCAGTGGTACCCAAGATGTGCGTCAGTGGAATTGATGACATCGCGTCCCATCGAAGTTTTAGACGATCAGCGGTTTTCTTAGAAATTGCTGTGATTGTTGAACCAGAATCGAGAAATGGTCTGAGTCGATGTCCATATAGAAGAACATCGAGTGTGATGCGATTTGTTTGCATTGAGTGAGTTGGCGCTGAAGGCATTTGCGCGCTGCGACCGCTTGCGCTTGACTGTGGTGTCTGTGTTTGGAATTTGAGTCGGGGACAATCTTTTTTCCAGTGCAATTAGTTGTCTCGAAATGCTTTGCACACTGGACATGGAGTAGTGGGTGGCTTTGAGAAATCAATGGTCTCATCAACCGGTCAGATCATGTCTCAAATCATAGTCTCGGTTTGTTTCGATCCCACTTCTCCCACTTCTTTGATTTGTCTTTGGTATGGAATTGATGTGTTTGCTGGTGTCCCTCTGATGGGTTTGCTTTGCATGGGTTTGGGTCCACAAGTTGTGATGCAATTTCAAGCCATTGCTCAGGGGTTTTGGGCAATTGCGCGGGAATGAGCTTTTGTGTACTCACTTCTAGTAGTCCACGAGAAAGGAGAGCGACTTGATTTGCGTCATCCAGTCCAGCGAGTTGAAGGAATCTGCACTTCTCGTTGAAGAAAGACTCACTTGTCTCACCCGAACGTTGATTTCTTTCGATCGCTTCTTCAAGTGGATTGCGTGTTGGGCGACCAAAACGTGTTATGGCTTTGCTCTTGAATCGATCCCACGTGATGGTGCGGATTAATGGTGCGATTTCACGAACGTGCGATTTCACCATTGCCTCACCTGTGAGATGACGACATACTAATGTGATGCGTTGATCGTCCGACCAGTCACGAGTTGTGATTTCAAAAATAATGAGCCAATCTTCGATTCGATCAGTCCGTCACTTCCAGAGAAATTGTCGCACACTTTTCATGATGTGTACTGGGTCTCTGGTGGTGTGACTTGAGTTTGACTTTGAGATTGTGTTTGAGTTTGAGTTGGATCTCCGAAATCAAAGCGAAGCATTGCTGAGGATTGATTTCCATCAACACTTGTTTCCGGTGGTTTCGTTCTGACCATTGCTGGAGTGCTTTGTGGTTACACTGAAGGAATCTGTTGATTCTGTTGAGTGATTCGTGTCTGAGAGAGTGATGCACTTCGAGTCCGAACTGGTTTTGCGCTTTGATTTTGTTGATTTCGATTTTTCTTTCGTCCCGCCATTTTCGACTTAAGATGAGTTCCCGCTTTCTGTGTTTCTTTTCAATTCGAAAGTCAGACTAATCCTACCGACTGCGCTAAAATTGTGACCTTTGATGTCACAAATAATGAGTGAAATGAATGAATCGATGACACGTCTTTCTAATAAAAACTTTTATTTAATTAAAATTAATCTTATGCGGTAACTCATAGAATGATGAGTGAACAAAACGGTAACTTGTTTGAGAGTTGCGAAACGAGAGAGAGAGGCAAGCAAAGTGTGGGTCCTTTTATATGGACCAAAAGGAAAGGTCATGTGATTGCCTCAACAATAAAATTAAAATTAAAGGGAGGCGTCACCTGGGGGTTCACCTTAAAAATTTTTTAACGTAAAAAAAGAACATTGTTTATCGCGCATGAAATACGTATAAGATTCAACAATATGTAACTACTGGTAAATATTTTATTTTAACAAAACAATCCAAATAAACAAAAAAAGTTTTCAATTTTTGAATATAAATCGCATTGTATGTAATTACAGCAAATATCACTACTTTTCTAAGTTTCTTTTATGATCGCTTATTTCTTACAGTATGTCCAATTTAAGTGTTCAATTTATGGCTAATAACTAGAGCCTTGAAAATCGTTAATTAGCGATTCATTTTTTCAAACGAATTCTTTAATTCGAACTATATGTAACTTAATATTAATTATTGTAGATTATAAATTGACTTTAAAATTTTTAACGATTCTAACGAATTTAAAGATATTAAAGATATCTAACGATTTTAAATATAACTAACGATTTCGAAGAAATTAGCTTAAATGTAGTAAAAATGATATAATTTAATACTATCGTACAAAATTTTCCCATTTAAACCTTATTACATTCGTTCTACGAAAACCCTGGATTAATTTATTCAGATAAAAAACATTAATTGGTTTCTGTTAAATTTAAAATTAATTTTTTATCATAGCAGGAATATTTTCAATGAAAATATTTTAATGTTTAACTACAAATCATTTTTAAGTTAACTAAGTATCTAAAATTTCTAACCATTTTTTCTAACGATTTTGGAACTTTTTTCTAACGACTTATAAACGATTTGTAACTAGTTTTTCTAACGATTTTCAAGGCCCTACTGATAACAACAAAAAGTAACATTAACTTTCTAAAACTTATTAATTTTCAATTCTTATTCTAGCGTTGAAAGTATTTACTATGACAATCAGAATTAACATTCTGTTACAAAGATATTATTAAATTCAAACTTAACCTCTTTGTTTGATAAATAATTTTTTTACAGATAACCTAGTCATTAACAATTTAATTTATTTCGAAGTCCTGAATGGCGGGTGCACTAATAGACCTATTCATAATTTTATTTATTAACTTGTTTAATTTCAGCAAATTATTCATTCGATATTTGTATTATGATTAAACTTTGATATATAAAATTTAATTGTGCAATACACAACTTTTTTAAATTTATTAATCAAGAAAAAATATAGTAAGATTTTGTAAATCAGCATAAAACGCCTGATAATGATTATATTAGTGTTGTCAAAACGTTGCGTAAGTAAAAACGCTGTACTGTCGAATATAAAATTAGAAATTATCAAAAAAGAAATTTCCGACAGTTCTCTAGGTTTGTTATTATTTAAATAAAACTATTAAATTAATAAAATTTACGCTAACACATTCTACTTTTAACTATTTCTGATGTTTCCCCTTAAGGTTATTGAATAAGTGATGATCAATTTTTACGTGATTAACATAAAAATCAAGTAAAGAATTCCACCGTGATTATATATAAATAATTATTAATAATAATTCCATATGAATAATTATTATAAACAACAAAAAAATAATAGCAGATTACCTTGGAACAGTGTCTCCAATATTTTATAAATATATTGCAACGCATATTAAACGACATTAGTTTGTATAGTATGTTAAAAAGCCGCATAAGTAAATAAAAATGGATTTGATAGAAATCTATTTAATTATTATAGTATTATTTCTATATTACATAATCGATTACATTTATCGTTTTTACCTAAATGTCAAAAAATATCCGCCTGGACCTATGCCTATACCTGTTATTGGAAATATTTTAAGTAAGACCAGTGTCTATGACTAATTTAATAACGAAAATAAAAAATATAATTTTTGTATTTAGCTATACTATACATTCTTATTTGGAAAAGAAATACTGATGTATATACAGCGTTGTATAAAATTGGGCATAAATATGGCAAAATTTTTACATTCTGGATTGGGTCCTCACCAGCCGTTATCATTCTTGACTTAGAGATTGGCAGAAACGCTTTTAATATGTTGAATTTTAGCGATAGACCCAAGTCATCTATCGATTCGCTTCTTAGTGCAAAAGATTGCAAGTCATTTGTCTTTATGGATTACACTCGAGAAGTTCAATTTTTAAGAAAACTGTTAATCGAATCAATAAGGTATTCGTTAATTAAATTAAATTCACTGATTTACAGCCTTCTCATTGATTAGTCAATTTATATAGACAGGTGCTGTCAGAAAACAAACTTTCCATTACTGTGAATAGGCTAATGAATGAAAGCGTGAATATAATGAAGGCAACAGAACATGGAAATAACTTTTGCCCAAAAATTTATTTCGAAAATGTAGTGTTCGGAACGTTACTTGAGCTAACATTTGGCGATAAAATTATTTTCGGTGACAGTCAAGTGAATTTTATGGCACGAAAGTATGATTTATTCAACTTAGAAGGTGCGAAATACATGGTAACCGATTTTATGCCGATTACGAAATATTTTCTCAAAACAACCGAAGCAAGCAAAGCCGAAATTAATAAGCTCACTGAACTTTATAAGAATAAGTTTGATAATACGTTGAAACACTATAAAACTGGTAGCATTGATAACATATGCGATTCAATGATAACGGTTAGAGAGCAGTTAATTTACAATGGAAAAGAATCGGCTGTGTATTTGAGTGATGGCAATCTTATTGGAGTTATAAACGCATTACTAGCAGGTTTGAAATAAATATTATGTCCTCACCAGACTTCTAATAGCAATAATTTAATAGTTAATACGCACAATTTACTAAAATTGATCTTATGTTCATCTAGTGTTCGTTATTGAACATGAAAATCTATTTTTAAGAAGCAAATGTTATTTCTAATTAAGATAGCGTTTGCTATTATTACATTGTAGTCTGATTCAAAATATAAACTAATGATGTTAAAGTCTCATTAACATTGTTTAATCGAAACCGATTTTAATTTAAACAAATTTCCAATATCAATAAAATTAGGTGCAACGGACACTTCCATCGTTACAATAAAATGGATGATATTACTAATGGCATGTTTTCCGAATATTCAGACAAAACTGAGAAATGAAATTAATGACAAAATTGGTAAAATTTATGTTTTTAAATAAGAGTATTTTATAAAAACATCTATTTTTAGGAAAACGTATCCCCGAATTATCGGATAAAACTAATTGCGATTATGTGAATGCTTTTATTAGCGAAACATTGCGATTTAGAAATGTGGTGCCGATAGGAGTGTATCACAAAACTTCGGATGAAATTACTATCGGTATGGATTTGAAATTAAAGAACATTTATGAAAACAAAATTAAATTTGACTCATGTTTTCAGGTGGTTATCCATTACCAAAAGATACTGTGGTGTTTTTTCATCAATTATTTGTTTTAAATAACCGCGAACTGTGGTCTGAGCCGGAAGAATTTAATCCCAATAGATTTCTTGATTCAAGTGGAAAGTTTTCAACTTCAGGATTTCCCGCTTTTATACCGTTTGGCAGCGGTAGGCGAATGTGTCCCGGAGATAAAATGGCTAAGGCTATGGCTTTTCTAGAAGTTTGCAATTTTTTGCAA
>JAQIXJ010004171.1:0-11268 GCA_034700185.1 Phthiracarus laevigatus | reverse complement strand
TTCAATGTATTATTATATTTAAGTTTAGTGTTGTTGGCAGCCATTATTAAGCATTTAACATAGCAAAACATGCAGTCTATTGCTATGCTATATAACGGCGGATATGCACGAGTAAGTAAAACCAAAAATTCAAAGTAACAATTTTGAGCCCTTCTCCCAAAAACACATAACAATTGATTGATTGAAAAAACAGCTGTAAATTAGAGTTTAAAACATATCAAAAAATCACTAAATTCTGAGAAAATATTTTTGTGTTCAAAAGAAAGTAAGATACTTATTATTATGTGTTCAAACATCGAATCAAATATTAAACATTTATAAGACTTATGATTTTCTTGATAAAAGGTATGGCATATTGATGTTTCACATGATACAACTGCCGCCATCTGTTTAATGTGTTTTATCCGTTTCATCACTAGTTTCAGTTTTAATACTTATTTAATGTTATTGTTTAATTTAATATATTTGAACATACGTTATGGATATAATGAGACCAAAGCTTCGTTGGATCGGCAATATGTGCTTCAGAGAAATCGATTGCCAGTCACAACCATACGAACCCGTCAGCAGTCAACAAACTAGCAGTACTATCGATAATTACTGCGATGAACCAGAATGTTCGCCACAAACCCAAACTAATAATACGGAACGCAATGCCGAAACCAATCAAAACAATTCCACTAAAGATGAACACACGACAGTGGAGTTCCATAACGAAGAGATTGACGATAACGATGGCATTGAACTGATGAAAGCGAATGACGATAAATATACAGTCGCCAAATATAAGTGCGATCTTGCGATTCCACAAATGTTTTACGCCATCATTTGCGGAAAGCAAGCGTCGACTAAGAGGTCCATCGAAACCGATACAAACACCGAGATATATATACCGAAGGAAAACGAGTATCGAAAGATAATCGTTATTAAAGGCAGAACTAGAGATGCGGTAAAATCGGCGAAATCGAGAATCGTGTCGATTGTGGCGACAAAACGACAATTTATGGATTTCACGCATTTTATTTCGTTGCCTTTGAATCAAACCGAAATTATCGATCGATTCGCGCAGTTTAAGGATCAGGTATTATCGAACGAGGAATGCGTTAACTCGAGAGGCGTTGACCACATGTTGTTTCAAAAGTCTTATAAACTGCACCTCACTATCGTTCCATTACTTCTTTGCGACAAACCCGAGAGGGAAATGGCGGCAAACATTTTGGACCAGTGTTTCGTTGACCACATTAAAACGTTAATTAATGGACCGATTAATGTGAAATTAGAAGGCATTGATTATATGAATGACGATCCAACTCAAGTTTACGTGTTATACGCCAAAGTGATTGACTTGAGTGCCAATCAGTGTTTACAGCGAATATGTAATGAAATTCAGGACCGATTCAAAAAAAGCAAATTAATCGCTGGTCGAAATTATGATAGAGTTAAGCTACACATGACTGTCATGAACAGCGCCTTCAGACTAGACTCCAACAGAGACGGTCAGAGAGACTCGAATTTCAGAAATGGACGGAAAGAGCGATCGGAGTCGTTTGACGCCACATCTATTATCAAACATTTCGGCAATTATTCGTTTGGTTCGGCGACTATCGATACCATTCATATTTCTATACGCCATTCGAATAGTGGTCAAGAAGTTTATTACTCGCACAGCAAATTAATTAATCTAAATGTTTGACATATTATATTTATAATTAATTTAATGTAATTAAATTTTTTAAATTTTACTTTTATCAAATTTAATTTAATTTATCGATTTAGACATTACAATATTCGTCTAAATTATCTTTTTATTAAAAAAATAAAATTAGTTAATGAAATTGACTATTCGTTAAACGATTAATTCGTAAAATCTGTACAAATTTAAAAATTTTGTTTAAACAAGAAATCAGGCCGCCTTCGGAGGGCGCCCACAGCTTTACAAACTAACTACTCGAGCTCGACAAAACCCTAATTCGACTCAACCCGAACTCAACCCCTCGTGTGACCCCTTGTTTAACTACGTTTCGTGAGGTGAGTTGAACGATATTGATGTTGAATGACTATAAAATTTTTGACCCCTCCTAGATAAGTGGGAGGTTTGCCAACTCGATTCCTACCCCCTCGAGTGACTCCTCATTTAACCGTTTTCGAGGCTGGGTTGAATAATAAAGGTTTGGTATGGATATTAAATTTTATTTGACCCCTCCTAAATTTGTGGGGGATTTACAACTCGATGCAGTACATTGTGCCTACTCAAACTATACCGTACCCAACACGACCAAACCCGATTTCACCTGACCCCGACCCGACAATCCATCCCGACACCACCCAACCCATCCACGACACCACCCAACCCATCCCCGACATCACCCAACCCTTCCCCGACTCCACCCAACCCATCCCGAGTAACAAAAGCTTTATTTCAATGACCTTTGTAACAGTCTTGAATTAGTCTCTTTTTAAGATTTGGTATCATTTTAGTCAAGCTTATAGCTTTTAAACAAACCAGACAATTAAAATTATAGAATATTTGAATAGGAAAGATGTGTCTGTGTTTAAAAATCTAAAACCGAATTTCTAGTCAATCTAATTTGGTTGCAATATTGAATTATGCCAGTTTGGAAGATTTAGATTAAAGTAATCACAAAATTTATATTTGTTTCTGAATATATATCGCTTAAAACAATTTCCATTAAAATTATTGAAATAATACTTTGAATTTACAAAATAAATTAGTAACAATATTTTATGAAATTGATAGATATGAAAATTTATGAAAAAAATTTTAAACTAACATTTTGTAAAAAAATTTTATATCAAAATATAAGTAAAAAACTTCTTTTTCTTTTTCTTGATTTACGATGCTTTGTTTTATACATCGAACTATTGCGATAATAGTCACTGGGATCCGGTGGATATCAAACATTGATTAGTATTGTACTATTAAGGAAAGCAATTCCTAAATTATTTTTTTGTTCATAAGTGTATCTTCATATACGTTAGTATAAAGATGCTCATATATATATATGGGAGATTATACATAATGTTTTCACATATATTATTTTATGTATTGATAAAAAATTTTATTAAGTTTAACAATCTTTATTAAACTTAATTACCAACAAAAAGAACATTCATTTAACTGGATCACAATAGCTCAGTTAGTTTAATGCTTGTCTTTACACTGAAAAATTATGGGTTCGAGTCCATTTGGAACTATCGAATGGACAGTCGATAGTGGTTCCTGCCATCCAACCCACAGTATAAAAATGAATTGATAAGAAAAATGAATGTATTAAAAAATGAATGTAAGAAAAAATGGATTCTGATCCGGGCCGTTATTTTTTAAGTTCGGGAGCATTTTAATAAATTTTTTTGCTAACCGGTGATTTATAGTTTAATACTATGAATTTCATTGGTAATTTACTTAAATATAGCAAGCAATGTTATTCACTAAGATCATAAATATAAATATAATGGGTATAAATAGAAAACCCAAACATATAATGAATATGTAAATAAATAAAATCAGTTACGCTCTGAATTTTTTTATAATAATTTAACAAATATATGAAAATCGAACAAGTTTAAATTAACAAAGAAAGAATATATTTATTAAGAAAAACAATATTTTAATTATAAAAGAAAACACATTGAAATGAAATGGAAAAAAATATATTAATCAAAAACAACTATTGGGTGCACCCAGAAATTAAAAATGTACAAAAAATTATCACTCATGACAATTAACGGAAATTGAGGAACATCCAGAACGTGTGGAAATTCTAAATCCGCTTATGGTGGTGGCGGTAGTAGTAGTGGTTATGGTGGTGGTGGTTGTAGTGCTGGTGGTGGTGGTTGGGCGGTGGCAGTGACCGTGGCGGGGATGGAGGTGGTGTTGGGGATGGTTAAGGCTGAGTACCACTCGATCCACGACGGTTATATGGCTGATGCTTATAACCAACACGTCTACTGCTCACCATATAAGAACAGAAAATCAATTAACTAAATAGTTTATTTTACGATTATTAAAATACTTACATATTAGAAGATTAAGCAATTGATTGAACTGTATTCGAAATAAGAAAACTTTACAAATTAATTGGTAATATGAATTGTTTCAAAAGTTAAATCGATTTCAATATTAAAATAATGCACTTACCTAACAGTTCGTTAATCGTTATTTATTTAATTTAGTGAACATTCTAAAATGATCTTCATTTGAAGTGACAATCCAAACCTTAAATAACATTTGTAGAACAGAATTATATAAGAATTAATTTAAAATAATTCTTGTAATGTGTTTTAAAATTAAATTATTAAAAATATTTTTAAAAGATTTAATAAATTATAATAAATTGTTTATGTATAATTGTCCAGAAATAACTAATGTGCATAATTATATATTTTAAGATTATGCATATTAGGTGTTATTTAAATTTAAAAAATAAGTAGTCAAAGATTGTGAGATCGAATCTCAATCGAAATAAAATTTAAATTAAACTTTAAATTATAAAACACTGTTATAGCTATGATAATGAACGAAGTATGTAATAGTAATATAAAAAATTCTTTCTATGTTACAGATGGCAAACAAATCAATTGTAAATATGATAACAAAATCTACGAGATCGAAGTGTATAAAAAACAGCTATCAAGCATACCAAATCTAAAACACAAAGGAAAGTGTGGCCCAAAATGTTTACAAGCAAAAGAAGCAGCTTTCAAATTAGTATCTGTTTGGTCAGGAGTTGAAAGTCAAGAACAATCGAAATTTATTCGCTGTCCGAAACGAATTGAATAAATTATCCCTAAATATAAATGTTGTCAAATAATAAAAATATCCTAACAAAAAATCAGTTGTAAAATATTAAAAACGATTTTTTTTCTTTAAAATTACTTGATAGAAGTTTTTTTTCATTTAATAAAAAAAATACCTTCTAATAAAGTTTAACAGAAAATAGTATCAAGTTTTAACTTTTTTCTTAAAAGCTCATCAAATTTTATTTATAAATCAAACATTTATGGTGAACCTTTTATCGTTTTATAATATAATTATTAAATAGACAGTGCAATAACATATCATTTAATGTGTATTAATTTATGAATACAGACTTAGAATAAATTTTTAGTGGCTATAGATATAAACTTTTACGGAATAAAGATTATATATTAAGTTTAGCTAACACCCATTAAAAAACAAACATATAATAAAATATGTATTCTAATTAGTTAACAGTAACATAATTATAAAATAATTATTTTAAAATTCATTAAAAAAAATAATTAAAAATAAGAATAAAATATTAATAAAAATCAGCTTACCTATCATAAAAATCAAGTACCTTAATGAAACAAAAAGAAAAAACTTTTTAAATTTCTGTTATAATAAAATTTGTATCATTTTCAAGATAAACGTTTCTTTGTAAATAATTTTCTTAAAAATAATTTTAGCCTCTTTGTACGGATCAACAGCACATCGCATAACAGTTGATAAGAACATGAAAATCTGTTAATTTCGTAAATATGAGTACACCTAAAGAATATGTTAGGACTATTTGAAAAAAAAACCCAAAACTTTTATTTTCAACAAAAAATTATAATGAAAATTATTTGTTTTGGTTTGTTCCATGATCTATGAATCGATATTCTAGAACATTATAGTAAATTTTAGAAAATTCTAGAACGTTCGAGAACATTATCTAAAACTTAATATGTAACTATTTTAATTACAACAGCAACCTCAGCACAAATGATAATAATTAAAAAAATGCACAAAATAGTTTTAAAGATTTATTATGATAATCATGTTATTTGGGTTTTCCCATGTTCTTTAAGTCAATATTCTTGAATATTCTAGAACATCCAGGAAAACCCAATACGAACTCGAACTAACTCGATCAACACAAAATTCGAAAATATTATACATTCATTTCAACTTGAATTAGAAATCTAGTCCCAATTCGAACTCTACCAAACTCGAACTTAACCTTACTCGAAATCGTTCCAATACGAACTCGACCCAACGCGAACTCAACCCAGTTCGAAATCGACTCAACTAGAACTCGAGCATCTAGAACCAACTTTACATTCATTTTAAACTCAAATAGAAATATAAAACATATATTTATCTTTGTAGATGATAGCTCAGTGAGATACTTACTGGACTTTATGCATAGAAGTAGTTTTCTGTAAAGAAATTTATGTTCTGTTCCCCAGACAAATGTTGAAGCCCGTTCGTTTACCTAGCGCGCAGATGGCAAAGTTCCAGTGACTCTTCGGAGTTCCAGACACCTCGGAGTATGTGCCGCTTCAATGGTTAACAATGCCGGGCTGTTTACTAAGATCTGCTTAGCAGTGGCAGGGATGCGGTTGATAACAAACATTTCTAAGTACATTGACTATTAAACTCGAACACAAGAACACAAACTAAACCAAACACAATGCGCCTAATCCTAAACCCTTAACGATTAATTGCAAACACCGCCCATCTGAACTCGAACCCACCTGACTGATCCCGAAACCCACCAAACTGATCCCGAACCCAACCAGACTGAACCCGAACCTCACTCAACCCAACCCGGACCAGAGCCAACCAAACACGGACCTCACCGAACCCTTCCCGGACCCCACCCAACCCAACCCAGACATAACGCAACGGAACCCGGATCCAAAGCAACCCAACCCGGACCCCACCCAACCCAACCCAACCCAGACATAACGCAACGCAACCCGGATCCAAAGCAACCCAACCCGGGCTCCACCCAACCCATCCCGGCCTCAACCAACCCTTGCCGGACCCCACCCGGAATATTTCGGGCCTCACCAGATCCATTACAAACCTACCCCTTCAGTGACCCCTCAGTTATCACAATTCTTTCAGTTTAGTTGAATTTTCACAGTTTAGTTATACAGTTTTTTGCCCCCACCTTAATGGATTTTTCCAACTCGATGCCCACACCTTCGAATGACCCATTGTTTAATTACATTTTATAAGAAAAATTTAATGATATAGATTTCAAATGGCTAAATATAATTTTGGACACATCCTAAATAAGTGGTGGTTTGCCAACTCTATGCACATCCAATAGAGTGACCCCTCATTTAAATCCGTTTTTTTGACTCAGTTGAATGATATAAATGTCGAAACGATATTCATAAATTACCCCTCCTTATTCAGGGGGTGCCCGCCACGTTGATTACCCATTAGTTGAACTCCTTTCTTATATCTGAATTCTTTGATATAGGTGTTGTGGGGATGGACGTTCAGTAAGTGCCCTTATAATGCTATCGAAACAGTTTTTTCACCTTCAATTTTTTAGGAGGGGGCACACCACCTCGAATCCTCCTGATCTGCACTCCTTTCTTCAATCTGAATCCAATGATTTAGGTCTCGAGGGGGTGGAGTCACCAGTGGAGGCGCCTTTAAAGGGTATCACACACAGACAGACAACTTTGAAATATGTATACAGTATATGATCCTATAAAGTTTTTTTATATCGCTCTGATATAACTTAATAATGGTTAGCATCACGTCATAGAGAACAAGAAATATGAATAAAATAAATGAAAAGTTTGCAAACTCATACAAACTCTTTCATATTTATAAATTTATATATTAATCGTAAATATGAGTGATCAATGCTTTGTCATTTTTCATATCGCAATACAATACTCTTTGATGCGCCTATTTTCATATTTTCGATAAGTTTGTGGTTATCAAACATTATTTGGTTAATTTAGGAGAATTTGATTTACTCGCTTAAAACTATTAAATTCTTCTAAAAATATTAAAAATTATTAAAAGTTATAGTTTGTGTTAAATTATTTAAAATAATTCTGTTCGCATTGAAATCATTTGTTTTAAAATATAAGAGATTTGGGGACATTGTTATCAGTGATTGCGCTAACAAAACACGCAAAACATTCTACAAAACTCTAAACACTATCTAAATTGTTTACTTAATATTATTTGCCATATACGGTACAGTAACTGTACTCTACTTGAACACAATGTTGAAACAGGCAAACAACGCATCACATGGTGAAAGTTACACCGAATCGTAAGCTTATTCAATAAACTTTACAGTTATATTAGACATCCCACAATTTCTCATAACATTCATTGAAGAACAGAAATAATTTACCTCTTTTTCTTTAATTTATAAAAGGAAAAAAAGCAAAATAACGATAAAAAAGTAATAACTAACTTTAAATTACAATGAAAATTGCGATAAACCCTAACAAAACGTGAACTTTGCGCCCGAATAAGTATTTCGTGTGACGTAGAGATGAGCTGTTTCTATAGTAACCAATCATTTAATAATAATAATTGCCGTATTTATTACTATCATCACAAGTGACTCTTAAAGATAACAAATTAGTGATAATATATTAATTATTCTCGAAAAATAATGAACATAATTGTGCGAACAGTAATCTCAAACTATACGCCATTTCGTCAATTATGGACGAGTTGTCTGAAAAACGCGTCCCCATTATCCACAAACCACACGATTTCACGCGTGGTTTTCGATCGATCAGTGCTTTCGCCAGTTATAACGCAAATTCGCGGATTTAGGGACAAAGAAGTACTACAACTTCGCTGTCGTGACTGTTATTTCAGAAAAATCGACGATCGATGGTGGGTATTGTGTAAAACGTTTGCGCGACACAAACAGAGAGAAAAGGTGGACGACATACGACGAAAGTGGGTGGTGACATGTCGATCACATTGCGGATCACCTTATAATAAGAAATACCAATATCCTGGACATTATCTTTGAAATACGTCCACAAATTAGATAGTAGTTGTTTCTTAGGATAATAAATCTTTTTTTTTGTAATCGTTAATTGAATTGTTGCTTATATTTCATTAAATAAATTATTCGAAACATTTAATTTTTAGTCACTTGATTATTATTTAACTTTAAATTGATTTGCTTAAACTTCTGATTACATTTATTATTTACGATTGTATTTGGTTCAATCACATTCAACGTTCAGTCAATTAAATTGACAAAAAAAAATCGCAAAATAAAAATAATCATACGCTTAAAATATTACGATAATAGGTTTTCTTTACAAAACGAAACCGCTTTACATAATAGATACTGCAAAAGGTGGTGTGACTAGTGATCACTAATGTCTTTAAATCAATTAAAATAAAAAAATTAATCTCTAATAGTCATTTGTACGGTGAAATATGTTCCGTGTTCTGTTAACAATCAAATCGAGTAATAAAAACAAAATAATAACTTATTTTCAGTGTAGCGGCTATAATAGACAATTCGGTTTACTGGTAATAATAATAAATATCGATAATAATAATTAAAAATAAGTTTTTCAATTATACATTTAACAAATTTTTTTATGTTTTCTATGCTAACCATAAACACATTTATAATCATATTATGATATGAATAATAATTATATTATAAATGATATCCATTTTTCTTTTGTAAATTCTGGAATGACAGACAATAATCAATAAGTTTTAATTTAAAACAGACATTTAAAACGGTAATATTTTTTTTGAAGTTTGATTAGAATTAAATTTTGAATAGTTTTAAAAACCGATAAATATGTTTAGCCGGCTTTAGTGGACAAAACGAGCGCCACAATCAGACCATAAAGTCCCAGCACTTCAGCGAAAATCAATATCAGAATCATTCCAACGAAAAGCCTTGGCTGCTGAGCTGTTCCGCGAACGCCCGCATCGCCAACCACTCCAATGGCGAAACCCGCTGCCAAACCAGAGAGACCTACACTCAGACCAGCGCCCAAATGCAAGAAACCCCAGTATAACTTGTAGCCACCACTTCCACCCTCTTTCATGTTATTAGCGATCAAAGCGGCCACAACCAGACCATAGATGGCTATAATACCCGCCATTACTACTGGAATAATTGATTTCATGATCAGTTCTGGTCTCATCACAGACATCGCAGCGATTCCTGTGCCAGACTTAGCGGTTCCATAAGCGGCGCCCAAAGCGCTGAATACCATAGCAGATGCTGCGCCCATCACTCCGAAGAATGGACCATAAACTGGTGTCAATTCATCATCCATTATTTCTCTAAAACGATTTTTTTAATTAAATAAATATAAGCGTTCGTTTGCCAAAAGCGTATTGAATTACGAATCGAATGACGTTTAAATATGTTTCGTTCAATAATACCAAATCAATAGCGAAATTTAGTGGGCGTTGGCGTTAAATTCAATGCAGTTTATTATCGCTATTAAAACAAAAAAACTGTGTGTCGTATTATAGACCGTACACGAGTTCACTACTGATTATTATAGTAATTATTTCAGTGACAATATAGCTATATATCAAACAGTACACTCGAATAAATGTGTGCAAAATGTATGAAATGTCGATTTTACAGCATATAAATCAGTAGTATATACCTTTGTCCTCAATTATGCTGATATCGATGCGTATAAATAACGTCTATTCAATGCTTAAACACACGATTTTATGTTTTCGCTAATCCGGTCCACTATTTTATTTTGATTTAGTTTTTTATTAATTTATAAATAAAGCTTAAAGCTGGTTCGAAAGCTTTGAATAATTTGTTTAAATTTGTATGATTGATGTTTGTTTTATTTATATTTGTTATGTTTTCTTCAATATTACTAAAGCGTAAATTTAGACGAACTTTATATTTAGCACTTTATATTGCATGCGTATGTATGATTCATATTAATTGTATAAACATAATTATAAAATTTTAATAGAGAAATTCTGCAAAAATGGTCAAAATTCAGAACAAAATTTAGCTTCTGAAGCTATTTGCTATAATAAAGGGATTTGAATGCTCAAAGTGGCCAAAAATTGTGTCAAATGGGCAAAATAACGAAAGGGTCAAAATTTCAGTTGCATCTGCCGCTAATTAACGGCGTTAAGGGATATTCATGCTGAAAATAGTAAAAAATGGGGCCAAAATTGCAGTGGCGTCTGTCGCTATTGGCAGAAGTATGTTATAGGCCGATTAATGTGGCGTATGCCGGTTTATATACTGTATAATAGACTAGTAAACGGGTACCCGAATGACGGGTTCGGGTCGGGTACCCGACAAATTTGTCGGGCCGGTGTTCGGGCTCAAACTTTTTGAGTACGGGCCGGGTAGGGTTTTAAAATTTATATTACAGAACCCGACTATCATAAAATATACAAAGAAATGATCACAAATTTAGGAAAACTTTTGCCATTTTTAAAAATACAACTTTATTTATACTAAATAACAAATATTAGTTGTAAAACTA
>JAQIXJ010004170.1:0-11272 GCA_034700185.1 Phthiracarus laevigatus | reverse complement strand
TTGACCCGAACAATAAATGATATTGTCAAAACGTAATCCAAACGATTTCTGTGAATTTAAAATGAGATTATGTACAATTGGTAATTTACCAGAAGCACTCAATCCGTAAACAATTTATCGAGTTGGATGTTTGAAAAATAATTCAAAAGTAGAATTCCTTATATAATTTTTGTAGTATTTTGTACATTAATAAGTTGTATCGGACATACATTGTCAAATCCATAAGCTCGCTCTCTTTTCAAGAAAGTGAGCTAAAAAGTGGCATTTGCCGCTAACTTCAATAAAAATATTGATTCATAAACTCAAAAATTTTTTTCAACTTATTTAACGTTAGATACATAAATTTTTCTCGTGTCAATATATAAATCGCAAAACGATAAGAAAGTAAGTGTGCGTAAATTTTGGGCATCAATAAATTCACTTGGATAAACTGTAGATATTATTTGTAAAACCAGCATATGTAACTTTTTTACGGATATCAGGCGATATTATAGTCCAAACTGGCATATGTCACTTTGATAAACTGTAGTTAATACTTTAAAACAGGCTTATGCTACTTGGATAAACAGTAAACAGTATTTGTCTTTTGAATAACCGGTATATGCCACTTGGATACAGTAGATACCATTTGAAAACCGGCATATACCACTTATATTTAGTAAATGTTTGTTAAAAATCTCATTATACAATCGACAATAATGGCTAATACATTTTTATAATAAAATAAAGAATAAATTAATTAGACAATTAAAACTATAAAAATTTTTTATTTATAATTAATCTCAAATTAAACTAAGCCAGTGCGTATTGTGATAGGAGTAGTACGAATCGAACATATTGTCATCCAAATCAACTTTTTGGAATAATATTTTTAAATCTGACAAAAAATAGGATTTCAAAAAGTTTATATCCGTAAAAATTTGAGCAAAAAATTATTACAAGCTTCTCAATGAATAAAATAAAAACATGTTTTGATGTTCAATCTAATAAATCTGAACAAAAAAAGAATAAAATTATTTAAAACACGTATTGAAGTACTATTTTTAATAATGTTTTAAAGTACATAAAACCTATTTGCTACACGATAATAATTAAAAGTTTTGCTTGATAAAAAAATATTCAAAAAAGTTGAACAATATTATAAGTTTTTACATCCTGAAGATTTATATAAACAACACAAATATAAATTGTTCTTAAAGTGAACATTGTTAATTTTAAAGTTCATTTATTTTCTTTATTCAAATGTTTTGAGCTTATTTTTTGGAAAGAACATAAATGTTTGAAGAATTACAAATTTTTTAGTAATAAGGTTTTCAAAAATTACATTAAAAAAGGTATTTAAATCAAAAAAGCAGAAAGTACTTTTGTTAAGCCTGGATTTATTTAAAAGAATATTTTACCCATTAATGCTAAAAAGAATATTCGCTTATATTAAAGAATACTTAAAGTTTAACTGATTTTGATGAAATATTTTTTGTGTTAAGAGTATTTTGAGAGTTAATGTATTAACTTATATGAACATGTTTCATCTCCAATTATTCTTATTATTTTGACATTTTCTTAGAAGTTAGACAATTAAACTAACTAAAAATTAAAACATGTGTTCGGAATTTCTTAATTTCTTGCGTTAGTTTGATTTAAATGTTTGTAGAACTATTTTCAAGTGTAAAAGTGGGTTTTCCAAATAATATGTGAAAACGAAAAAATTTTAAAAATTAAACTTAAAAAACTTGAGCTGGTTTGGAAAAAAAATTTCTAAAATGAATGTGAAAAACATTTGTGCAATACATATGATGAATTTACTAATGTGTTAAATAAAAAAGATTATAAAAGAATATTTTTATATATTTTTGGTAAAAAGTAATCGAATTTTTTGAAAACGCATCCTGGCTTTATTTTTCATTTACTAAATTATAACTTATATATAAACTTTACAAAGTAATAAATGTAAAGTGTTAAGGATACAAAAAATCATAATCTTAATTTTGGATTAAGCAAATGTCGACATTAAATACTTGGATTAATTTATTTCACATATTGAATGAAACCAAACAAAGTTAAATTATCAATGTCAATTATTTACCAAAATAATTTTATAGCAGTTTTATGATACAGTATTGGACATTTTACATATTTGGATACCAATTTTTCTAATAATAACCAAACAATCAAATTTTATCTATTCGTTTTAGTTTAAATACAAATTCTAACATAATTTAGATACTCAAATATTCTTAATAAACAAATCTTTTACGCTGACCAAACAATATTATCAAATCCTTTTCCAAAAAAAAAATTTATTTAATTATTTTTTTACAGTTTTTTATTTTTACAAAGAAAATTATAATAAAGGTAGACAAAATAATAAATTATTACTTTTTGTTTTCATGCCAGTTTTATTGACGATTTAGCTATATTAAAACATATAATACAGAAATTTGCTATCATTTTCTATGTCATAATTGTATTATTTATGAAACAGATTTGATAAACTTTGGGGTTTTAATTTTTGTTCTGTTTATCTATATATTTAATATTTTTTACTAAAAAATGACTAAAATTGAAGAAATTTATCAATTCTGACGTACAATTTGTGACTTGTTAACACTAAAAAGTTTTATTCAAATGAATTAAATTTAAAAAGGATATAAGAAGAACATTAATCTTCTTTTTACATTGCGTTTTCTATTTAATTATATTAATGTCACTTAATTTACAATTATTAAACTTATGCATTTAATTTAGTTTTCAAAACTCAAAAAATTGATTCAAATTTTTCTTCACATGCGATTTTAAGTGTTTGAAATTGACTTAATAACATTGTTTAAAAATGTGAATTCTTTGCGAAAAGCAAGAATTTCTACAAATGCATAGCCGTTATCAAAATGGAAAACTTTAATTGGTTTCTAAAAAATTTTTTATCTGAGGTTATAGTATCTAAATTTAATTATAATCTTTCAAATATAATTTCACTGTTTCAATTGTGGTTGTTTTTATTTCATTTTGTAAAAGCCAGCTATTAGATTTTGTATTTAAACAAAACAATTTTTATAAGCGAAATATTTAAGCTCACAACAAAATACATAATCTTAAAATTAATGGCAGACAACTAAATATGTTCTTTTATTTATTCCAATTATAAAACTTACTTGTTTTTTCAAATTTTTCATGCTAATTAAATTCAAAATATACTTGTTAGTTCAAGTATTTTTAACAATTTAATTCTGAGTATTACCTATTTTTTCCCGATGTATGAGTTATATCAAGTTGGTTATATAGTTGTATACACTTTTCAAATCTAAAAATTCGCAATGTTTTTGTGCATTCTATTAATCAACAAATAAATAAGTGATCAAATCTGTAAAATATCAAACGCGATATAGATTCGTCTTCAGTCCAATCAATATCTTTCAATGAGTTTTAGAAAAATTTATAATTCATTAATTTTGCTAATGAACACGCGTTTATCCACTTACATACATCTTACAAGACTTTTATTAAATGAAATTGCTATTATACCTAACAGATTTTCAAATTTAACAACACTAAACAAAAGAATAAAATGATGCATTAATTTATCTATCTGTTTTAAAGTAACAGACTGTAAAACTTACTAAAACAAACTCATACACTATGAGTCAAAGGATAATGTGTACGTTTGTAGAATTTGAGGCCAAAAACATTATTTTAAATATATGTGCAATTTTTCAAACTACTTTTTTTATCTATTATTTTGTTTTAATTTTAATTTATATAAAATTCATACAATAATTTTAATCTTAAACATTTGTAACAACTTGAATAAACTATTATTAAACTTTAAGAATAAATTCTATTTTTTGAATAAATTCTGATAATAACATAGTTAATCTTGTCTTTACATATGTTAATTTTAATTTTGTAATTTTATATTATTGATTTTATTTAAATAAATAAATAAAAATGGAATTCATACACTTTTAACGTGTGTAAACTATTTAGTATAATAATTTGGCACAAAGTAAGATAAATAATATGTTTCACCTAACTGACAAAAATATCAGCACACTGCAAGTACAATTATCTGAAGCAATATTAAAAGAACAATATAAATTATTTTTAAAGTTTCTAACTGCTTTCAATTAATGAATTTCATAAGTTTATTTCCTGCATATTCAAACATGAATAAACGCTTTTGTTTATCGTTTAATAAAAGATAATTAAAATATTATTTTTGCTAGCTTTTATTAACCCTGAGTATTTAGTTATAATTTGAAAAGAAAATTAAATTTGCATTCAATATGCATTTTTATTTTGTTTTCTGCAATTTTTAGTTCTATATTTAAAGTAGAATGAACACAATTAATTCTATATTTTAATTTTTATATGTGTAGTTGGCAAACATCCTTGATTTCTATTTTTATGAGAATTTTACAAAGTCAGATATTATGACAGAAACAATGACTTTCGACTATCAGATACTAACTTTAAAAACTCAGGTATAATGAACAAATCACCGAGAATAGTCTTACCAAATTTTTTTTAACAAGGTTAGATTTTATGATCATTTAAATCTTGTTTTTAAAACGGACTTTTAACCCTACATTAATTATTAAAATTTCAATATTGAGTATTTTATGATCTCAAATCTTAAATTTAGTTTTTATATTAACAAAACTTATAAATAAAATATTTTTGCTTTAAACTTTTTAAATAAATTAATTAAATATAATGTTTAAGGAGGCGTCAAATCAACTAAACAAACATCCTTATTATCGTATCAAATGAAAAGTATAAGTATTTTTAATATATTCTTTATAAATTTGACTTTTTATTATAATTTAATTAAATTAACTAAAAGTGACATTTAAATTTTCATTTTTTAAGAGTACAAATATAGTTATGGATGTTTTTAAATTAAAAAAGATCAAATCTATAAACTTAATTATTTAATTTAAAAATTAGATGTGAATACACAAAGTTAAACAGTTACACGTATTTATAGCTAATTATTTCAATTTATTTGGTTAAAGTTATTTATGGTGATATCTTATAACATGGATTTAAGTTTATTTGTGATAAAAATAAAGATTATTTTTTCATTGAGATAAACACTTTTGCATAATTTATGTAATGTGAGAAATATTTACAGGCTTCTGGAATATTAGGCAATAAAACTCATTATAAAATCCAGACTAACATTAAAAATATAGGATTTTTGTTTTAGAAATAAATTGTATATAACTCAATGATTTCTAGTTTATATCTGATGCTTTTTTATCAAGCTTTAATACGGTGAAATTTATGATTGAACTAGTTTTTTGGTCTTCTAGTTTAAAGTAACAAATACAACCTGACTAATAACAGCAGCAAAGTATAACGGCGTGTTTATCAAATAATATGCAGCGTTTACTCAGAAAGGTCGCACCGTACTTTTATTTGTACCTTAAATGTATTATCGAAAGCTAGTGTAAGATCATTCAATTTGATATCTACTAACATCAAAACATAATGTTTATCGCGGCAAAGAGAAAAAATCTGTTTAATGGAATCCGTTGACTTCAACAGTCTCTAAAGTTGTTTAGAAATTTGATCGAAAAATTATCAATAGTTTTTTCTTAAAAGTAGATATTTGTTCGATACAATTACGATACAATAGGTGAAACAAAATAAGAACTGTCCTAACGTATCTGAAACACATTTTTTTTGTTCGAACACAGAAAAGCTTTTTTGAGATAATGAATCCATCCATAATCGCGTTATTTCGCGTTATCTAAGATTCAAACTACAAGCTGTAACAGAAGTCACAAATTATTTTCGGATCTTTTTTTAATGACTTTTCTATTTTTATAGTCCATATGAGAACTTATTATCGATACTTGTTTCATTTTATGAGCTATTGTCATTGTTTTTTTCCATTCCTTTTGTTTTTTAGATATCTATAATGCTTTTATTTCTCCTTCTCATACACTCATAACTAATTTTTTTTATTTTCATAAATTCACGATAACTTTCCTTCTTCAACCCAAGCAAACCGTCATCCATCCATTTTAATTTTATTGGGTTATGATCCAATGCACATTCCGCCTAACGCCATTCTTTATCCATTCTATTATCTTTCATACAACAACGAATACTTTACTTCTCAATCTATCCTTGTTTCTATTTTGGTGTTTTAATCAATTTTATTCCTTTTCTAGCTAATCTCCATCCATTCTTTAATAATTCATAGGTTCGCGAATCTTTTCATTTAGATTCTACAGCCAATAATCATCTATATCTATTTGCGCTTTCAATCCTTCGTTTTATCTTCTTTCGAGTACACATTGTTAACATGTTATGTTAAATTTGATAATTTGTAAAAAATAATCATATATTTTTTGTGTCTGCAAGCAAATTAAGGAGTTATGTACAACCTAAAGCATTTGTGCTAACAGAAAAAATTATTATGTTAATTTTTTCTTACTTTATTATAAATTTTTGTTAGATAGTTATTATATTTATCCTTCAAGTCTCAGCCGCTTAATTGATCAAATTTGAAATTAAACTAAAAATTACAAGACAAATTGCTTTCTTACAGTTTTTATAAACAAAATATTTAATTTTAAAACATTGAAAATTTAAAAACATATTTCTATTGATAACTAAATGTTGGTCCAAAGCAAAAGTAAAAGTAAAAACAAGTTTAAATAATAATGTAAAAATTGAAAGTTTATTTATGCCTAAATAAGAGATAAAGTTATATTCAAAAGCAAAAGTATTTAAGATGTTATAGATTGACAACGTTTTAATGCAAATATGAACTGTTAATGAAATTTAATTAGTGGTTTTATTAATTATCATAAATTGAACTGCAATAGAAATAGTAAGGTTAGAGTCAAGCCAACAAAAACTATTAAACAAAAAAGTTAAATTACATTATTTTAAATTAACTTTATGTTTTATGTAATTATTAAACAAAAAGTTGTACTCGAGCAAAATTTTATATACGTTAATTGTATTATAAAACTTTTTATTTATTATATAAATCGCAATTATAATATGTTGTCTAAAAGTTATTTATTATTTGTAGAATCGTATACTGCAGTCAAAAAACTATTATTATAAATGATAACTCATTCAAATTTTTTTAGTTGATCAATAACGTTAACAATTAAGTTGTGTGGCATGTCAGACAATTATAATTTAATAACATTTTCGAGTTCGATTCTTATCGCAAATTTTATTTTATACATATTCTTTAAATTTCGAAAACAAACGATTACTTAAGGCTCAACTCAATTTTGATTTAACTTGCTTTTTAGTTCGACTTTTATTTTTTTAAAATGTTTAATCATTAAATAGAAACTTTAAACATTATAACAGCTTTAATTTAAATAACATTTCAATTATGATAAAATAAGTAATCATAAAAATTCTAAAATTATTTAAAAGTGTAAAAGTACTATTTGTTTTGAATCTCTATTATATTAATGCTAAATCATTTGGTATAATCTAGAAATATTTTAAAACATAATTTTAAGAAAAAAATTTATATGATGTTACTTAAGCCTAATTCTAATTTTACAAAGCAAATATTTATTATAATGCGCTAAAATGAGTTAGTAATTTTTTTAAAAATTTCTCATTTGTTCTTTTGTTTAAACAATACCGAAAAAATTTTTTATTTAAGGAGAAATACAAACTGTAGATTGAATTTTATATATTTATTTATTATCACAAAAAAAATTCTTATATTTTAGAAGCTAGAAGGCCTACTTAAGTTTTTAAAAATTTGACTGTTAACTTTGTATTAAAAAATGAAATTTCTAATTTTTTCTTCTAATAATTGAATTATTTGAACGATTCAGACGGAAAAACACTTAAATATGTATTGATTAATTAGCACAAATAGACATGAATTAGTGTATGATAATTTAAATATGTTATTTAAAAGATTATCAACACATTTATGAGTAAGAAATGTAAAATGTACTGTATGTTAACTGTCACATCACTAGTCTTAAAATACTATATTACTATTTTCTAGATTACTCATATTTACTTACTTGTATGATCAATAAATAGTTCATTATTTTTAATTCTTATGACTAATATTCTCATTACTTTATACCTTTCAATATTTAGTTAATTAGTCATAATGCCTATGACTAATATATTTAATACTTTTTATTTCAATATAACTTATTAGTTAATGTTTAATACATCAGTATGTTTTTGCTTCTAAAGTAAACACTTCAATATTATATTATCGCTATTATAATTCATTGTAAATTAACTCATTAAACATACTAGGTGTTTAGTTTAAACATTATTTACCTCAACATGTCTTAAGCTATACATGTAATTAACTTTGTTGTTAACAATGGTAGACTTATGATTTGTTCGTAACATGCCTTTTCAGTAACTCCTTTAAAATAAACAATTATAAAATTTTTAAGTTTTATCATGAAAATTTAACATTTTTACTTATGGTTCAAAAGCTTTTAAGATTTTATTATATAGAAAAATTTTGCAAAAAACCTTTTGCAATTAAATAACAGACGCATAAATTTTTCGATTTACATATCGAAGTTGAGTTTTATAAAAATTTTAATTTAAATTAAATTTGAAACATTTTATTTCAATGTGATTTGTTTTAAATAATTTTATAAATAAACACAGTTTTTAAAAAGTTTAAAGTAAGAATACAATTAGTAGAGTTATTTATTTGATTAATAACTATTCTTATGTTATTTCTTATATTTAAATAAATTAAATGGGTTGTCTACATGTGCCCAAGAATAAAAGTCAATATTATTGAATTAATATTTAAACCCAACTTTTCAATAATTTTACAGTTTCTAACTGTTATAGAGGGAAGTTATACTGTGTTTATTTCTGAAAATTTAAATGTCATTTAATATTTGCAATACAAAACAAGAATGAACTTTATTAGTAAAGCGATCACTGATTTTATTTTTTATTGAATATTTAAGTATTTGCAAATTTAGCTTAAATTTTGAGCATTTTAATTTAATACATTTTTTGGCAAACAAAATTTACAACAAAATTAAATATGATAAATTTTGAAAAAGTTGAAAAAGACTCAAATTTGAAAATCTTATGTAAATAAAATGAAATATAAATTGAACGGGGAGTTAAAATCGAAACTTAAAATATATTAAGTGATATCAATTTAACATAATGTGAACAATTAAAATAAGATGTTAGACATTTTTTGTCACTAATTTGTAATAAATTTAATTT
Source organism: Phthiracarus laevigatus (assembly GCA_034700185.1). Lineage (NCBI taxonomy): Eukaryota > Metazoa > Arthropoda > Arachnida > Sarcoptiformes > Phthiracaridae > Phthiracarus > Phthiracarus laevigatus. The sequence continues at coordinate 2,044 of JAQIXJ010004170.1, read as the reverse complement.
TGGTAATGTTTTTTAAAACTTGAGAAAAAATTTAAATGAATTATTAATGCATGATTAAAATTTTATCAAAGCTGTAAAAAGTTATATTGCTGTTATACCAAAGCGGTTTATTTGTAAAATTTAAGTAAATTCATACTTTGGATGGTTATTATTTATTATTATTAAATCGATTATTAGCTCACTTTAAAAAAAGTCAACTATTGTATTTGGGATAACGGTCCGTCCGTCTGTCCGTGGACTCTTAACAATCAAACCAATTTTGATCAGTAGGATGTCCGAAAGAGATAAGATCTACTTTATAGCTGTTCTAGAAATTAAAGTCATATTACTTGACTAAGAACGAGATGAAAAGGAATATGTTAGTTATGTGTATAATTTATAATTTTAACATGAGTGAACATTAGTAATTCGCTCACTTTGGTTCTATTTCTTTTATAAATGTTTCAGTTTGTGCTATAGAATTTCAATTTTTTACATTGTTGTCAAACTAAACTTACACTAAAATAAAAATTAGATAAAATTGCAAAAACTTGAAAAAATAGAAAAAAATTAAAAAGTTGAAAAAACCTTAGACATTCGGATTGACTTGTCAAATGCATTAGATATATTTACTTGTCAAATTCATTAGATATATTTGTCAAAGTGAGCTATAAACAAACGTCGTTAAATGAAACAAATGCAAATAAACAGATTCATGAGTCAAATTAATTTGTTTTTGTCACATAAATATTTAAAACTTTATGTGAAACTTAAGAAGTTAAATTAAATCGTCTTAACGTTTTTTATCGGCGATAATTTTGACAATTTTCACTAAATATGATGATATTTGTGGTATGTTATGCGTTACAGTCTTAATAATTTTCAACTTTGTAATCTTATCCACAAAACAAGAATGAAACATTCATAGAGAGCTCACTTTTTCCAATAAGTATAGCTCGTGACCATCTAGTTTTGACATATCATGTGTGTGTTATCTGTTTTAAACATAAATGTTGGTCAAATTTAATTACTTTTATTCACAGTGATTCTCAGTATGATAATCCTATTACCTACTTTACTAATCTGAAACTGTGGACACCGGGAGAGCCAAACGGACGGACAGACATTGTTAAATCCATAAGCTCGCCTTTTTTTAAAAAAGTGAGCTAAAAATTTCCATTTTAATTATAGTCCAAACCAAACAGCGTAAAGCATGTTTGATCTTGATTAAAGTTTTTAAAAGTTAAAAATTTTTATTCAAAAAAAAATTTTATTTATACAAATCTATTTTAATGGTATAAATGAGAAGTAAGATTTATTATTTAATTTATTTATTTTTTCTAACTTTATTAATGTAGATTGGATATTTAAATGCTTGATTAGCTGTCACCGCATTGATTTGCTAAACAAAATTTACTTTTATTAAAATATAAAAATGTAAATATCGAACAAGTTCGAAATAAGAATATTTCATGTGTTCTGGCATTCTATGAATTTATGTTAAGAGCAATTACTTTTCCGAGCTATTATTTGTGTTTCAAAATCTTAAGTTTGAGATCATGTAGAAACGAAATTTTCCGTAATTTATTATAATTTAAATAATGTAAACAACTAGTATATCACTTTATTTTTAAAATTCGACATTTAAATTTAAATATATTTTTCAAATCAATTTCGATTAGTCGAAATAAAAAGGTCATTTAAAATATTAAATTGTAAAAATTGGAAACTTTTAAATTTTTGTTTCAATTACTTTTCGATTTCAATACTAAAATTAACAAAAAATTAATTTGCATTTCAATTTCGAATTTAAATTTAAATTTAATTAATTTTGCATTTTATTTGCTTTATTAAATATTTCTTATTTAATTTGTAATTGTATTTCGATTTACTAAAATGTAATTATTTAAATGATATTTCAATTTCGATTTTCAAAAATGGAAACAACACTATATTTAATAACATTTTCTAAAACAATAGAATATTATTTTAAAACAAGCTCGAAACGGTCATAATATCTGACTTTGAAAAGTTAGTTTTATTTAGTATATGGTCGCGGGGGGGG
>JAQIXJ010004169.1:0-11272 GCA_034700185.1 Phthiracarus laevigatus | reverse complement strand
CGCCAATCAAATGCAGATACAGGTATACAACAGAAATTCACATTTTTCATATGATTTCATGACTTTATAAAAAAAAATTGAATATAATGATTTTAATTTAATCGTAAAATTATTGTAACTCATGCAAAACTATAAATGAAATGATTATGATTCTATAGTTACAAACTCGTCATCTTTGTGTCCATTAACTCATTCGATCGGCAGTTGCGGAACATTTGTTTGTAATTCTACTATTGACGAAGATCTAGAATTATGGAAACCACTGGTTAATATTGATAGGTATAATTTCAACGCACAATTCACCGATTTTACTATTATCGGCGATGGCGTGAGCCTTGAGTTTGAGAGAAAACGTACAAAACTGTCAATAGTTGATGGAGAGATTTTCCATAATTCGAGAAAGTATCCAATCGATCATTTTGTAACCAATTATTATTTCTCCGACGAATTTAAAGAGAAAGTTTCCGTGGAATTTGATAAAAATTTTGAGTTAACATTATCGCCTCATATCAATACGAAAAAGTATCGCATAGATCTTAAAATTCCGGTCAATAGTAGTAGTAATTCTGAAAAATATATACGAAAACATTTCCACTTCGATATACCCAAATTTCATATTGATATGGAATTTTCGAGACGTTACGCTCATCTATCGTTGGATCGAATAGTTATCGAACCATTTGAATGCATTGAATACCGATCTTACGCCGACGTTATCGATAGCGTTGTTCTAAGTTTTCAAGCCAAAGCAAAGGTAACCGAAAATTATTTTTTTATTGCAAATAGCATTTTTAATTAAAAATAATTGCTATAATAAAAGATCACAGCTATCGGACCATACGGAGCACATGAATTAAAAACCGGATTATTTCCAATAGGGTTCTCGAAAACATTATTAAAAGAATATGATGTTAAACTGGAAACGGAAGCAACTGATTACGGACTAGTTTTCACAGTTAACGGAAATCTAACGACGAGTGTTGTGCTGGGATTTTCGTATTCGGTTAAGACTATAATAACTTGTGATCCGAATCGCGAACTCCAATAACAAATTAATTTAGTTTAATTATTAAATTTGTTTGCTTAATTTAGATTAATATTTGTTGGCAGATTAAAAACATAAATAACAAGTTATTTATATATGTTTAATTTAGATATATTGTTTAAGGATAATAATAAATTAATTTTGTGGCTCTAATGAATTACGTGGAGTTTAATTTATTAATATTACCAAATTAAATCTTTGGTATATGCTATTTGTCGTATGCGTTAGTTTTCTTCCGAACGGTAGATTCCAATAGAATGATTGTATAATAACAATAAAATCAAAAGCGTTAACAGTTTGTAAAATTATTAATGTTAATTAATTAATATATATGTTAATGCCTTGAAGATAAATGTTATATTAAATGTTAATATCATTCAATTTTATTAAAAAATATACGCGCATTTTATTTCAAAGCCTGTTAATTTTTTTGGTATTCTGCTGTTGTTAATCAGTTTGATCTATTTTCTTATATTCTATTCTTTACTATATACAAACAATAATAATAATGTTAAGATTAGTTGACAAACTCGGTTTACAATGTAAACTTTGCATCAAATGCGAGGAATAGATTCATAACTTAGCAACTGATGCAACTGACTCACTCGCAAACGCAAGCGTACACACGCGCCGATCGGTTTTCATCCACTATATTGTATAGCGAGTGGTCAGTGATATACAAAATCAATAATATATGTAAATCAGTGATGAGAGTTGATTATAAGCTTTGCAATAGAAATAATAGAATTTGCTTTGTCACAGAATTGTAGACATTCAAATTTTGTTCAATGAAATCCTTTGTGATACTTGGCTGGAATGAGAACTCCAATCATAACAGATACACGATTAAAGTGGTAATTGTGAGTACAAACACTATATTGTGACCGTTTTTATTTATGGTATTTATAAAAGTTATATAATTGTACCAATATAATGTAGTAGTAGTAATATTCGATGTTAGCATAGTAGGGATCCAGCAATTTGCGGCATCCAATGAAAACGTTTTACTGCAGTTCTCTGAAACATGTAAAAAATTAGGGTTTTATGAATAAAGTGTTTTTTATGTAATAGACAATGAATTTTTAAAACAAGTGCTAGAAATTTTGTGAATAGATATTGAGTGTGGTGTAAAATATATCGGTTGTACAAAACTTGCCAGTATGGAATTCTGAATTGTCGAGTAAATAAAAAATTTTCAACATCATGCTGATGAAGACATAGCCGAATTTTAGATTAATCAATGAATATTGGCAAGATAATAGTGACAATTTTGAGATGATTCCCGATTTTACAAGCTTGCATCTAGACATTATAGTTTTGCAAGAGCCAAGTGTGTTATATATCATAGAGTCTCAGCTATCAATATACACAGAGGAGCCTGTATAATGTTTTAAAATGAATAAAAAAGGGGAGTCAAATTTTTTAATTGAATATAAAAAAGAAATGTTTTTAAAAAGCAAGTTTCGAACCGGAAGATAAGGTTATATCTTTTTGGGCTCTGATAACTGCCCGAATCCAGCCTTAGGGTTGTAGCTATTAGAAAATGGTTTTAGTTAAAGATTTAATAAAACGAAGCCAAATTTTATTTAACCTCAAATTTACTCTCAGTAGATTAAAATTAAATAGAAATATAAAAGATTATCGATATATGGGAATAGATTTTATCGAAGATGGCATCATTTAGAAGATGGGTTAGTTTTGAAATATCTGATGTTGCAGGCAGATCCATTTAACGAGCTTGTTATGCAATAAATAAACGTACCCCTGAAGAAATCAAAGAGTTGAAAAAGTTGTTTGTAGATGTTATGTTTGTAATGATATAAACTAGATTGTATGGGTTAGGTTATATGTAAACTTTTTTTGATTTTCCCAAATGTAGCTTATATGAATATTTTTTAAGATGTTTCTAAAATTTTTCAAACCTCAACAGATACCCAGATACCGTAGCAGTAATCCCTACTACACTCTGTCAGTCTAGAGAAGGACATTTGGCAATGGTATTTGCATAACTGTATTTTTAATTGAGGCCAATCTCTTGCGTGAAGCATTTAAGTTGAGTTTAAGCTACTGTCAACTTTGTTGAACCTTTTTCCGTTCAAAGGATGAACGCGCTTTTCACACCACCGTCTTCTTTAGATGTTTATCTATTATTAATAATATGAGACACAGAAATGTTGAATCAGCTCATATGATATGTTTGCGAAAAGAGGATGATCGTGGAGTTCATGGTGACTCAAAATTTTCCCACGGCGTTTGATGAGGGATCGTTAAATCTGGCTTACAAAATCCTTGTACTTGTCGCTAACTGGGAATTGCGTGTCAATCCTTGACTTGAAAACTTATTTCCCGTTTGACTTCTCCACGAATCAGAGCATAAGTTTTCCAAGCGCGTACCATTAAGATGCTTGCGAGTACGTGTAATCTTAATCGGTTTCTTGCGGAAGAAATTTTTTGTCCCAATAAGACAATAGAGTTGAACAAAAGGTGTTTGACCTTCGTGTTTAATAGCTAAACCCAGATCTGAGACCTTTGCCTTGTTAGCAACAATTAAGACATTATCAGGCTTTTTGTCGAGATGGATAATGACTTGGTGGTGAATTTCAGCTATGCCACAGATAATTTGTCCAACAAATAAAGTTAACTTGCGCTCACTCCATTATTGTTTTTTCGATTTTAAGTCATCTAATGACATATCTGCTAGTTCTGATTAAGTATAAAAAGCGAATTAAACAATGGATTTAATTTTATATTTTAGAAATAACTTACCATAAGCAATAAACTTAGATACGAAAACGTTAGATACACGAATAGCGAATACATGTTAAAAATCTCTTGATCAATTCCATGTTTCGACTCTATTGCTGCAGAAATTGGATGAAAAAACACCTTTATTGCGAATCGGTGTTCAATTTTTTCGCCGAAAAAATCTTCAATGGTTACTGCTTTTTAAACAGTGCTTTTTCCTGCTCTAACAATGTTTTCCAGATCGAAGTCTTCGATGTCAAACATGGTAATAAGTTTTTCAGATGATGTTAAGTAAATAGAATTTACAAGAAATGTATAAGTACGAAGCAAGTTTGTGCAAAATCTAAATCTTACATCGCGTTATGTACAACAAGCGATTTAGAAATCAATCAATAACTAGGAATCTGGAGATCTGCCCTTTACAACATCAGCCTTTAACCGGTAGTGCAGCACAATATTCTTATGTTTTAAGGTTGTGATAATGTATGAAAATCTTGCAGCGTATACGGGCTAAAATCGTCTTCGATTGAGGTATTTTAAAAAATATCTTTATCAATATCAAAACTACTAATCTTTTCATCAATCTAATTAATATACAAAAAATATAAAAAGGGTTGGGTGGTGACTTTGGGATTCATTTATAGCTGCACCCACCAATGGCAAAACGGAGTCCTTGTCGGAGCAGTTAAGACATTGGAGTGTCGTATCCGGGGAAGGCTAGCTAACAAAAATTTAGATTTCGTCCCGAACCGCAAATTTTTAAAAAGTAGAAAACTCAGTAATTTTACGCGCCCGCGAACTATATTTAACGTTATATTCAATGCGCGAACAACTACTGATAAAATAATTTAGCGAACGTAATAAGAATTCTATAAGTATTATTCAAGTTTAAACTCACCAGATATTCGATTTTAAAAAACACAGGTGTTTTGAGAGTTCATGTCTGTTATAGCCTTTAGAGGTTAAATTTATCACAAACAAATCTGTTTACTTTGAAATACAAAAGCCTTGAAATCCAGTTGAAAGAACTTACAATACTTTCAATGATATTCTTTATAGTAAGGCCTAAATACAAAAGATAACTAAAAAAGAAAATGTTGAGAAAAATTTCACTCGCTTTGACTCCAACTAATTCGAAGAGAAAAAGAGAAATCAGTACATAAAAATAACGTTTTTAGTCATAAGTTTCAAAGTTGTGTATTTTTAGGAACAAAGCCGTGTAAATCAAAGCTTGAAAAAACAGTTTCTGTTAATCCAACATATAGAAGATCATTATTTAAAAACAGCGTTGATAATACAGCATCATGTAAGCAAACTATAAGCTAGTTTTAGAATTACATTTTAAATAATTAATAAATTAATAGATTAAAAACAACTACATATCGAAAATATTGCTAAAGTTTCTACGTCTAAAGTATAGAAACGAAGAGTTTCTTCTTTGCTAGCAAGACCAATTGTAATGGATATCGAGCAGCCATCTACTTGAGGTTTTATATTTACTAAAAAATTTATTAGTTTATTTTGTATGCTAAACTTGTTTTACCTCCTGTATATAAACATTATTCCCGAAAATGACTCAGTATAACCAGAAAACGATCGGAATACAAATTGGATTTTTCCTAATGGTATTTTTACTTTGAGATATAAAATATGCATAACAAAACCAGAAGCAAAGCCAGATTCTAGGACTGATGATAGAGCTGACACGGAACTTAATGACTACGATAAATGGATGGTTGATTAGCGACTGGACACAGTACCTGAAGTTTACTTTGATAGGATTGGCGCTGTAAGTGAAAGTTTCAACGAAACATTTATGCGAACAACAAAACAAGCCAATTTTAAATTCATACATAACTTGATGAATTTAAACATGATGAACTTTTCAGAAGCTATCGATAACGCTTTTGGTGATGTTGTGGCAAGCATGCTGACAAACGTAGATAGCGAGTCTAAAATCGCAATCATAAAAGATCACGAGAAGTTACGCGAACCTATCTATATAGGATATTAATTCAAAAAAGATTTTGACTTAATATTGCGACTTTTTTGAGGTTATAAATCCATTATTTTACTGCCATATGCATATGCCACTTTTATTATCAGTCAAAATTAGTCATTTTATCCTAATTTTGTCCATTTTGGCTAGTTTTTCGGTAATTTTTTCCCATTTTTAGTCTGGAAGTCAATATTTTTCGAGAAAACTACCGGCCACATTGCCACATTAATTATTAATCAGTTATTGTGATTTTAGCGTAAATTTGCCCATTTTGGCTTGTTTTTCTGCGTTTTTTGCAATTTGGAGTCTGAGTATCATTAATTCTATGGCAAAAACCGGCAAATGCCACTTTAATTATTAATCTATTACTGTGATTTTAGCCTAAATTTGCCCATTTTGGCTAGTTTTTCTGCGTTTTTTTTTGCCATTTAGAGTCTAAGTATCACTAATTCTATGGCAAAAACCGGCATATGCCATTCAAATTCTAACCTAAATTTTGGTTATTTTTATCAGATTCTTGCCTATTTAAACGGAATATTGTCCATAAATGCCAGTTTTGAAAATACTTTTTTATTTTTGACCCTATCTTTTGTCATTTTTGACATTAAAATCCATTAATTGGCATATGAAATAGGTCAATTTCCCTTTATTAAAGTAAGAAAAAGGTAAAATCCCTTTATTGGAGTAAGGATCAAAATCCCTTTATTATCATGAGAAATCTGCGAAATCCATTTATTAGAGTAAAATCCTTAATTAACGTAAGAGTGTGTACATACGGACGGACTGTCGGACAGACAGTCAAATCCATATCTGACAAATTTGCAGTCAGATAAAAAATATAGTTGTAACTGTGTTTGTGATGTACAGGTGGACGGGAACAGAGATGACAAGTTGGTATGACGGTGTGTTTACGTTAAACAGTGACCATTACGCGTATAGTGCTTTGCGGAGTTCAAGTATAACAACACATTACAGTGTGTGTGATGTGCAAAAAAATGAATTAATTTTAATTGTTGATTTGAAATGTTTAAAATATTTTGCTAAATTACTTCTTATATTTAAAAGAATCACCACAGTGTGTCATCATGTGTTCTCCTACTATATATTTAAACTATTTTTATCGATATTATTTTAGAATAACTTAAAAAGTTTTTAACTAAGAAAGAGCATTGTTTATGGCCCTGGGATTATTTATGAAATTTAACAATATAACGGGCAATTCTATATTAGTAAATAAATCATCTTTAGTAATACATGATTAAAACAAGAGTGGAACACGCATAAGGTGGCATTGTTCTAAGAGTTTTGTTAACAGTTTGAACATTAATATAGTTATTACCAGGAATCGGATTTTTATTTTGTTTTACTCGTTAGGGTATACATTATGGTATGGTACTATGGTGTTTTTAAAAGCAAATTATGATGCCGATTGTGGTGCTTATTTTTTGCTTTTATTTAATAAATAAAACAAACAAACATTAGATTAAAAGAGTGATTGTCGATAATGCATACAATATTATTTTAGATTATTAGAATTATACGAATTACTGCATATTTTGCTAAAGTTTCAATATTCATAGTCGATATTCATATGGTTTATCTGTTAAAATACTCTTAAGAATTAAAAATGAATGTTCAACTTCTACAGAAACTAGTGGAGCAAACTTGGTTTTACATTTAAATTCTTAATTTTCCTTTATTCTATAATTATTTTTCTAAAATTCTATAATTATTTTTCTAACATTCTATAATTATGGTGTATATTTATGTATTTTTAAAATTATGGTAAATTAAGGCATTTGTCTTAAATTATGGAAAATTATGGTATGCCATAATAATCCGATTCCTGGATAATTCTATTAAAAAGGATAGGGGACGGACACACGGAAATGTCAATCATATATTGTTTATTTTCAATATGCCATAAAAATTAAGTTTAATTGATCCAATAATATACGATTAAAATAAATATAGTAATGTCATTGACTAACAACTGGTTTACTGGTTTACAACAACAAAATTAACATTTTTGGCACAAATTCATTCGATACCTGTTAATTTGACATTAAATATAATTGATAATTCTTCATTTAAGAGTGGTTTGCCATTTGAGATACTTATCTGGAATGAAATATTTTGAGAAATAAAAAAATCTGTGATAAAATTCTTTGATAATACTTTTTGCATATTAAGCTAAAATAATATGCTAAAACTTTTTAAGATAAAAATTTGACTTTTTTGCTTATTTAGCAAATTTTCACTTATAATGTTTACAGCAGCGATGGATTTGGTGCGAGATGTGTAAAGCATAGTTTTATACTTTGATAGTATACTATGACTGTGAATGCATAAACGCAGTCGCGTACTCATTTACCAGTCATATCAATATTAAAATGAGTTATCAGTGGCGGAAACATATCGCGCCAAAGCCATCGCTGGTTTACAGGATATTTCGAACAAATTGAAACAACAATTTTCTTGTTATTCGAAAGTTTTAGTGTTGGTTTGATACGTATAATATTACATCGTTTGGATTCTGTCTTAAACCAAAGTATATTCAAACTTTATATAAAAGTTCAAAGCTATTTATTTTACAAGTTTTTTGTATTGATTATTGAGTCGATACTCTTAAATACGTCATTATATAAAACTAATTTCAGTTAAAATTAAATTTTTTATTTAAATAAAATATAGAGGAATAAAATCAAATCGATGGTAAATTATCAAAACACGCATATTAACTTAAATTTCCCTGCACATTTCCCTCAAATTTATCATTAAAACAAAGAATTTCATAGCATTATAAGTCAGCCCCTCACACAATCGCGTTCGTGTAATTTCAGAAAAAAGTTCTCACTGACAATATATGGATCCACACTATGATAAATAAACAGTAACATTCCACTCTTTTAAACCAATGCATATTTCCAATACTTGTTCGGAATCAGTTTTAATTCACACAACTCTAGTGAAAACCTTGTGGAAAGTGTACGCGCAAGTTTTATCTTAATATTAACCATTTCGTTGCTCTATAAATATATGCAAAAAAAATATAAAATTCTATTCATTAAGAAATTCATTGACTCAATCGACACACTAATTGAAAGTTTTTTATTCAAATAGATTATGAATTTATTATTAAAAATACTAGTATTATTCGTCGCACTTTTTCGCGTATCCGACGCCGAAGTAATATTGGCGAATAATGGCGATAAACTTGATTTATACGAAGGTGTCCACTATAGACTAATTAACAAAAAATCTGGAAGACAATTGGCAGCACAAGAATGCGAAAAACAGCGCATCAGTGAATATCCAAGATATGTTTATTTCTTGCCTGTAACTGACAGTGAGTCCACGAATATAATTCGTAATTACGAGCTGATTTTTAGAAATTCCCAGAAAAATAAGATTCGCGTTACCATCGAAAAGACGGCACATAACGATTATTACAAGTTTCGCCACCCAAATGCAGATACAGGTATACAACAGAAATTCACATTTTTCATATGATTTCGGGACTTTTTAAAACAAAATTGAATATAATGATTTTAATTTAATCTTAAAATTATTGTAACGCATAAATGAAATGATTATGATTATATAGTGACAAACTCGTCATCTTTGTGTCCATTAAGTCAGACGATCGGCGGTTGCGGAACATTTGCTTGTAATTCTACTATTGACGAAGATCTAGAATTATGGAAACCACTGTTAGGTAATATTGATAGGTATCAATTCAACGCACAATTCACCGATTTTACTATAATCGGCGATCGCGCGAGCCTTGAGTTTGAGAGAAAACGTGCAAAACTGACAATAGTTAATGGAGAGATTGTCCATAATTCGAGAAAGCATCCAATCGATCATTTTGTAACCAATTATTATTTCTCCGACGAATTTAAAGAGAAAGTTTCCGTAGAATTTGATAGGAATTTTGAGTTAGCATTATCGCCTCATATCAATACGAAGAAGTATCGCATTGATATTAAAATTCCGGTCAATAGTAGTAGTAATTCTGAAAAATATATACGAAAACAATTTCACTTCGATATACCCAAATATCATACTGATATGGAATTTTCGAGACGTTACGCTCATCTATCGTTGGATCGAATAGCTATCGAACCATTCGAATGCATTGAATACCGATCTTACGCCGACGTTATCGATAGCGCTGTTCTACGTTTTCAAGCAAAAGCAAAGGTAACCGCAAATTATTTTTTTATTGCAAACAGCATTTTTTAATTAGAAATAATTGCTATAATAAAAGATCACAGCTATCGGACCATACGGAGTACATGATATAAAAACCGGATTATTTCCAATAGGGTTCTCGAAAACATTATTAAAAGCAATTGATGTTAAACTGGAAACAGAAGCAACTGATGACGGACTAGTTTTCACAGTTAACGGAAATCTAACGACGAGTGTTGTGCTGGGATTTTCGTATTCGGTTAACACTATAACAACTTGTGATCCGAATCGCGAACTCCAATAACAAATTGATTTAAATGATTAACTTTGTTTGCTTCATTTAGGTTTATATTTAGTGGCTGAATAAACCTTAAGAATTAATTTGTGACAATTATTAAACTTTTAAAAAGTCTCAATTCAAGACAACAGTTTCGTTTTACTTACTGTTAAGCATTATTCATGTCTTAATGATTATGTGATGCGATCGTACAATTTAGTTGGCAACTTTGTTTATATTATTTGTGAAATTCAAAACTCTCAAAAAATAGTTTAGGAATGAGAGTGAATTTTTTAATAAGAGATATATGATAGCTACCTGAAATTTATTTTTTAAGTTTATACGTTCTAAATATATGGGGAGAGTAGTAAATTAGAAAAACACGTCAATAGTCCGCTATCTAGTACTTTAATTATAATGTTTGACTAAACTTTCAATAAATTATACAATTGGACGTAAACTAAAAATTTCATTTATTTTTTACACACAAAGCCAAACGAAAAGTAAAGTATACTAATACAGGAATTTCACTTTTTCTATATCATTTGTATTTTTATTTATAGGCCAGCACTGCGTTATAACGCTTAGAAAAAACGATCCATTTTTTGTCTATTCCTATGAATGCATTGCAACGTTAAGCAAACTGGAATGGTGGGCGTGGCTTAGTAGAACATTTATATGCCTTCACAGGAATAGACAAATAATGTATGGTAAAAACGATCAATTAATGTCTGTTATACCATAACATTTTCATGTCACATTCATTTTTTTTAATTTTGCCAAATTTTCAATATTTCTTTTCTCAATTTCTCTTTACATAGTTATAGTCAGGGTGTCCCAGACTGTGTTGGTCTTCGGGGAGGTTACTTTCCGACTTTTCAAAAATTTTAGGGGGGGTCAAACTACTCGGATTTAAGCGACAATTTTTCTGTCATCGGTCAAAAAAGCATTAAAAAAATTTTTTCCCCCATAGAGATGTCACTTTTCATTTTTTAGGTAGGGGGGTCAA
>JAQIXJ010004168.1:0-11273 GCA_034700185.1 Phthiracarus laevigatus | reverse complement strand
GAAGAGAGGGAGCGACCATATACTATCTAAAATTTAAACCGCAAAGTCAGATATTATGACCGTATCGATCTTGTTTAATTTATTCCATTGATGTAAAGCAATCGACAAATTGAGTTGTCTGGCTCTAAATTTTAAGCAAAAAAAAATCTCGTTTATTAATTTTATTTACTCAACGGCCGAATTTTACATAAATTATTGAAGTTTAAATTCTAATTTTTTTTTATTTAAATAATGATTCCCATTACATTATATGGGGTCGTAAACTTTTTTCTCACTGTAAATAACTCTCGAACATATTCTTAATAAGAAATGAATCGTTATATAAATAAAACCTTTTTAAATTTAAAAATTGTTTCTCATATTGTTTCTCAAAAAAGTCATATTTTGAATAAATCAGTTTGATAACTGATTCAAGCCAACAATTATTTACACATGAATCAACAAAACATCGCTTTTTGTTTTCCAATTTATCAGATTCTTTATTTTATTCATTGTTTATGGGTCATACATGAGAATTCAAGTTAAATCAATACATTTTAAGTATAAAGTTATTATCTTTTTTATTATGAGCCTAATATAGTGGTTATAATCACCATTTATAATTATATTCAAATTAATATTTATGTTGAGAATAAACAAGGAATTGAATTGAATTTAAAAATTGGTAATAACAACACGAATTAAAACTTTTATGTTTTTTAATATAATTTTGGAATGAATAGTATTTAATTTAGTTTAGTTAAACTGAGTGGCGCTAGTGTTGCTATAACTGTATATAATGTTGGTTTGGATGATGAGGCGTTGTGATGAGGATAATAGAGTGATGAGATGATGCGTTGGGAGCATTGAGAGCATTGAGAGCATTGGGAGCGATGCTAATGGTGAGCAGCATTAAATGGTGCAGTACTGTACTCACTGCGCCATATATAATATTGATTCAACTCTATTCTATTCTATTGTATTATGTTAGTGGTGTCTGTATTCTGTTTACAAGAGTAACTGATTCCCATTCCAATGTGAACTGAGCAAGAGATTACCGTTTATCTATTTAAGTGTACATTTTAGATTGATATTTATATTTAATTCTATGTTGAGATAATGGCGAATTTCAATCACAATTATGCAAATTATTTTATAAGTAACTATTTGTTATGCCTAATACTATCAGGTATGTGTTTTAATATAGACTAATCATACATAAACAAAGTTAATAAATAACATAAGCTAATCAATGGACAATCATTTTTAAGAAAATCACTACAAACTATTATCTGTTTTCATAAGTTTCAATAATTTAGTTCAAACTAATATATATATATATATAGTTGAAACATATATATTATATATATATATTGCACCTATTTGGGCATTTGATCAATAATTATCCATATAAATTGATGATTCATTAAAAATTGCAAAATAATTCATCAATCGATTTAAAAAATCCAAAAATCTTTGAAAAATTAATAAAGGTTGAGTAATTTAAATTATCGATACTGTGTATTCAAAAAGAGTTGGTCATTAATTTACAATTCTATTATAAAATTTGATAACAATAGTCATGAAGAAATATCGGACAACACTGGATACGATTAAACTGGAGTAAATTTTGTTTTCCAGAATATTCTGATCCAACAGTATTATAAATTCTGCACTAAGTTTATATTTAATATGAAGAAAAGAATATATCTATTTGTTTGCTTATATCAATTATTTTATCATTTTTCTCTATATCAACAAAAATTCTTTTAATCAATAGAAAGTAAATATGATAAAAATTGTATTTGAATCCAAACATATTCGCTAGATATTTATGTATTTAAGTGGAAATCTTTCTATTGATAAATATAAAACAAATAGTATACGAATGGGACGGGACTATAATATTGTTAAAATTAGGTATTAATTATATTTGGAGGACAGCTGCAACCCATTGCTTATTATGACATAAGCATAAGCAAACATTAATATGAATTGACATCCAATAGGCATTAAGACATACTAAATGATAAATTGTTTGTTGACAGCTGTTGGCCCAAAATCAATGAGTATTTCGCAATTGTCTCAACTGTCAATGTTATCGCTAGAAGCGGAACAACCCATTTCAGTTGTGGTGGAAGAGTCAGGCAAAGCTATACTTCCGTGTAATATTTCGCGACCCGTCAACGATACCATTGATTTAATATTATGGTTTAGAGGTGACGCGGAAACCGCTCTTTACTCGCTCGATGCCAGAAAAGCTCCCATTCAAAGAGCCAAACATTTTCTAAGCGATGATTTGAGCGCTCGTGCATACATTGATATTACCTCCAGGTTTACTGCAATATAAGAGTATGCCTGTTTTTCAAACATAACACATACATATTTATTTTAGGCCCACTTCATTAGTGGTGGAATCAGTTAAAGGTGTGCTATATGTTTATAGTGAAATATTTAGTCAAATTACTTTGTAATTCATATTTTTAGGTATAGATAGAGGAGAATACAAATGTCGCGTTGACTTTCGTAAAGGTCGCACACAATATCGATCTGTTCATTTGGATGTAATTGGTATACGTTTTAAATTCAACCATAATTTATTAAATATTATCTAATTTAAAATTAGTAAAACCAAAAGAGTTGATAATAATGGATGAATTCGGTCAAAAATTGCGTGATCAAGTTGGCCCTTATAATGAAGGAGCACATCTTACTCTAATTTGTGAGGCAGAAGGAGGTAAGAGTACATTGTAGTCTAACAGTTACTACTTTAGTGCAGCACTGTATTGTGTGGTTTTGTACAGTACTGGACAACAAATTAAAGCATAGGCTCCTGGGTCTTACGGTTAGACTAGAACTAATGGAAGTCTAGGCTGCAATCAATAAACATAAGTTATATACTGTAGAGTCTTTGTAACTTTAAATATATCTTCATTACTCTCCGCGGATTAATCTCCATTAATTTCCACAGATTTACTCATTTTTACAATTCACAAAAATTAAATCAAAAATTAATTTTAGTATTTCATTAAGACAATTGTTAAATGTATATTTCAAAAGCAGTTGCCACACGTGAAACATGCTAATTGTGATTCACTGCAGTTTTTACATTAATGTTATTTTTATGGCATATTGAAAATTTGCCATTATATGATTGATATATCTGTGTGTCTGTATGTCTGTCCCCTATCACAGAGGATTGCTATAAAATCATATAGAATATAAATATCATCCCTTATTCAATATGACATAATATGTGTGATCCACTCTTGTTTAAAAATTAAGTCATAGAGCCTAGAGGTTAGGCTACCTATTTTTGGTCAGGCATGTTGGCTTTATCTGTTCTAAACTTGTAGATTTAGGAGTAGATCCAGTCAAAGACAAAAGCTAAAGTTAGTGCGCTTTAAATTCTCATCTTATCTTTAGATTAAACCGAATTGAAAGCATTTTTAACCAAATGCATGAAACTGGTTTATTAGTTTTTACACATATGAATATTGTTTGGGAGGAACATGAGTATAGAGGATCAACTACTGTAACAATGAGTATAGAGGATCAACTACTGTAACAATGAGTATAGAGGATCAACTACTGTAACAGTATGCTCACTATTATGTATAGAACTTCTTTTGCATTAAATATAAGCAAGTTTAATTAAAATATTTGTAAAACGTTTACAGGTAAACCTCGTCCTATCTTATATTGGTTCAGAGATTCAAGTTTAATAGACGATTCTTGGAGTGTAACTGCTCAGGGAATTGTTCGAAATGAATTGGTTATCACTCGTTTGTTACGATCTTATCACAAATCTACGCTTAAATGTGAAGCCACTAACTCTAATCTTACGAAACCAGTCACTAATTCTATAACTCTTGAACTAAACCGTTAGTGAATATTTCATTTTTTGCATTTACTGTAATTATAATCGAAACATTGAGATAAAACATTTTCGGGAATAGAATATTTACAATTCGGGCATAACGTTCGAACGCCATTCAATAAAATTATAATTTTATGATTTCGGGCATAAATTTTGAAGCTGTTTTGGTTTATCTGTCCGTCTGTGAACTTTTGATATTAATAAAAATATTTATGGGTCAAGAAGGTTAAAATTAGGGTCTAAACGGCATATGCCGTTTTATTTACAGTATAACTTAGATATAATGTAATTATTTAGAATTTCTTATAAAATTAATTAAAAAAAGAAGAAACCAAAAAGTAATCAAAATCAAGTTTAGTTATAAAATTGTTAAGACATAAGATATCACAGAAAAATCTGGCGCGTAATGCTTGAAATTTGATCAGTTGTAAGAATTAAGATATTTTGATTTAGTTGTTAAGCATAATGGATATATATTTGTTTAGTTCGTCCATTAGACGTAAATATAGTAACTCTGGAGAGGCCTATATTAGCTGATCGTAAAATTGAAATTGTTTGTGAATCGCATGGTTCGAGACCACCTGCTTTGATCACATGGTGGAAAGGATCCAAACGTTTAGTGCATACCACTGAAGATTTAGGAAAATCTGAAAATATAACTATTAATACTGTTTATTTTACGCCATCCATTGAAGATAATGGAAAGATTCTTTCGTGTAGAGCTGATCACGCAATACTTCCTGATTCGGCTCTCGAAGACACGTGGCTTTTAGATGTTTATTGTAAGTTTGATCATAACTGTCAATTATATTATAGTATTATAGTTTGGTCAATGTCAATGTCAGTCTTATGGGTTAAAGATAATAAGTTATGGTGGCCTTTGACCCAAAGTTATTTTAAGGGTCTTTAAAAATGATTCAATTGATTCAATCTCAAACACAATACTTAAATGTTTAGTTAAACGCTTTCAAATTCTAATGATCAAAGGGAACTCAATAATACTTTAATATTTTTAATACCATATTTCTTATGCTTATAACTAACAGATAGTCCACGCGTTACGGTGTCATTGGGCGCTGCAATACATGATTCGATGGTTCGTGAGGGAAGTAATGTTTCGTTTGAATGCCACGTTCACGCCAATCCTCCCGTCACTCAAATTGGATGGAAATACGAAGGACAGACAATCACGGAAAATGGTGACCACAGTAATGTGATAATTGGGGAAAATTCGTTATTTATTAGTTTAGTGACGCGTTTCGATTCTGGGAAATATAGTTGTGTTGCCGCTAATGCTGAGGGAGAAGGAGAAAGTGATACTATTTATCTTAACATTCTCTGTAAGTATTAAACATATTTAACCTTAAATGTTAATAATTAATGGTAGCATTCAATAGACGCTCCAATTTGTAAACCAAACCAAAGAAGAATATATGGCGTGGCAAAGCGTGAGCCAATAGAAGTGCCATGTGATGTGGACGCTGATCCGCCACAAGTCAGCTTTCGATGGACTTTTAACAATAGTCACGAAGTAATAACAGTTAAAAAGTTTGTTAGTGGCAAAACACGATCAATTGCCACACACGAACCAAAGAGTAAGTATGGTTATGGAGAGCTTTACTGTTGGGCTCGTAATAAAGTTGGCGAACAACGCGAACCATGCATTTTCACTGTTATACCTGCTGGTGCTCCACAACCAGTTCGTAATTGTCTGGTTGGCAATCAAAGCACTGATTCATTTGTTGTGAAGTGCGAACATGGAGAGGATGGAGGTCTGGAGCAATTGTTTTACCTGGAAATATATCAATCAGAGCGTGGTTTATTGCTCTCTAATTGGAGTTCTAATAAAGCACCAATTTTTGAAGTCACATCTCTGCCAATCGCTACTCAATTTGTATTAGTACTCTATGCAGCTAATTCTAAAGGAAGAAGTAATTACGTTACTCTAACTACTAATACTATGCCTTTTTACAGCGCACAAAACGGTTGTTATTCTCTACAGTATAATACCATTTATCATATACAATAATACAATGCTATTTTTATTTAGAAATTGGATTTAAACCTGTGATATATTTATTAATAGCAATCGTTGGTTCTTTAGTTATTACGGCAACAGCTATTATGAGCATAACTAAATTTAGAACAAATAAAGGTAATATATATACTGTATGTGTGTGCGATTACCGTAATTAATTAATCATTTGGCTATTACTCTATTACTGTTACAGAAATGACCGGTAAAACAATAGAAAACGCAGCCATGATTAGTGAATCAACAAAACAATTAGAGCCAAATACATCGAACCAACACCAAAACCAAAACCAACCAAACCAAACGGAAATCGAGTCATTAGCCAATGATTACGTGAAACAGTTGTATGCTATTAGTGAATCAGACGGTACTCTACATAAAACAGGGTTCAGTTCACCGCATTCAACACATTCAACACATTCACCACATTATGGTTGCCATTATGGTTCACCATTGGTTGTGGTAAACCACAATGGACTCAATACCATTAATGCGGTTAATGGCTCCAAGTCTTACATGTGTGATGCGTCACACCATCATCCACATCATCCTAGAGATATCATATTTCAACCATCAAATATTGTCACTCAAATATAATACATACTCACCACTCATACTCACCGTCAATCAATTTTTTATGTAAACATTGTACTGTAGATCTTTCATTCATTGATTTGTATATAATGATTAACTGTTACTTTTATAAATCAATATTAAATCAAGTATTACTGTCCAATGGATGTTAAGGTAAACAACCGCGTAATACGCGTAATACGTACACATATATCGCATTCTTCACGCGCTTTACGGTTAATAATCAATTTAATACATTATAAAAACTAATAAAGTATAGCCACACGTCGTTAATTAAATTGTTGATCCGTTAATATGAAACTTGCGATACTGCTATCACTAATGATGAGAGAAAGCACAATTTTCTTTAGCTTGAGCTTGAATATGCTCAGCTTAAGCTCAAAACTGGAAAAAATTAAGCTGAGCTTCAAAAATAATATGTACTTTTGAGCTTGAGTTGCTTTAATTGTTGATGTGCTTGAGATTGGCTGTGAGCTTAAATATTAAAAAATCAATATCTAATAGTGAAACCTAACTTACTTTAACTCAAAATATTGCAATTAAGCTTAAGTTTTTTATTGTTTTTCAAAAGCAAAAATATTTAATTGATGTATACAATACTTTTACGGAATTTAAAACATTTAATGTATTGATTGTCTTTATTATTTACTAAAACAAGCTCAAGAAACTAGTTGGGTAAAACTGAAGCTTGATCTTAAAAATTTAAGCTCAAAAGATGGTGAGCTTTGATCTTTAGAATTAACATAAAGTTTTATTTGAGCTTTATATTGAGATTGAGCTTCATATCATTGACTATCAATGCATTGATCAATACTTAAAGCGATTATGTCAGTGTTTATACACATTCTGCGAGAGCTGCGCGCGTATGGGTGAATATGGGGAGGGGTTGATAACATTGTATTAATCTGCGGCCAATATTTGGCGTGGGTCTCTAGTATGTATTAAGGAATACCGGAATTAATAGACGTAATTCAGAAAAACATGCACACATAGTGTTTAATATGTTCGACCCAAAAATTGCTTTAGGTATCTGTTAGTATTATGTGTTGCTTTTTATTAGTTAATTAAAATAATATTTTAATTTTACAAAAAAAAAATATTTTATTCATAATTGTATTTAAATCTTCTAAAAAGTTTTTAATGTCTAAAATAAAATGAGTTATAGTTTAAAGTTATAGTTGCATATGTTTGAAACACTAGCTACTTGTTGTTTGTTTTAAGTTTGCGCGGTTATTTGTTGTGGTGTTTAGTGGTTATACTGTGTGCGTACGGCATATGCGTATAGTATACGACAACGCATAACTCGTCAATAAGTGTTTGATTTGAGCGCAACTCAACAACATGTCGTCATTACGTTAACTTACAATTTAATTGTTTATTATACTTTTACTGTAATCCATTATATAGATTGATATATAGATTTAATCCATAATACAATTATGCCATCATCATCATCATCAGCGTCTTCATGGGAAGATGATAAGGATAAGAAAAAGAATTTAGATGACGAAAAACAATATGATTCAGAAGGCAATGAGTTGTATGTCGTGGAAGCTATTAAAGGCAAAAAGAAGACATACGACGCCAAAAAGAAGAGACATGTATGGCTATATCATCTCAAATGGAAAGGTTATTCATATGACGAGATGACTTGGGAACCCATCGAGAATCTTGATTGTCCTGATTTGCTCCACGAATTTGAGGAAAAGTGGAAGAAAAGACAGGCAGAAAAGGAGAAAAAAGACAGACACAGGTCGCGACACGATTCTGATGAAGATATGCATAGACCATCAACCAGTGGTCTCTCCAAAGAAGATCTCAAAGAAGCTGTAAAGGTTTTTTGTTGCATAAACTATAGTATAGTGTTGTAATTATTATCGTACTATTTATACTAAAATGCAATTTAGAGGTCGAAAATGAGTGATAAACGTAAGCGAACTGAAAACTCCGATTCTAGCGATAGTGAACGCGAAACTAAGAAAAGAGACAGAGATAAGACTAAACGCCATAAAGAAAAAGAGAAGAGCGCCAAGAAATCGAGAGACGATGATAAAGATAAGAAGTCTTCTCATAAAAAGCGAATTGTTAGCGATTCTGATGAATCTGATAATGAGGTTAAAAAGTCTGTAAACGGTTCGGAAGAAGAAAAAGCGAAAAAACTGTTGTCTAAACCTGGTCCGAAGCGAGCAAAAGAAGCGCGTCTCGCAAAGCTTAAAGCATCTTCAACTCCATCTAAAGCTGATGTCGACAATGATTCAGACAGAAAACTAGAAATAAATAAAATATCGAAAGAGTCGGATGAAGAGTCCCAACAAAACACAAGTATTAAAGTTGATTTAAAATTGGATGAAAATGCTAAGCGTTTATTAGCAAAACCCGGCCCTAAAAGGGCTAAAGAAGCGAGACTCGCAAAACTTAATACTACATCCAAAGATGTAATTGAAACACCAGTGGAAACACAACCAATGGACGTGGAAAATATAATTAAGAAGAAAAATGAGAACGAATCTGATGGCGAATTAAATAAAATTGAAAACGACGATATAATAAAAAAGGTGTTATCAAAACCGGGTCCAAAGCGGGCAAAAGAAGCTCGACTCGCAAAAATGAATGCCAGTTCAACTGCAGCTAAAAGTACTAACAATGAAGTCGCTTCTGATAATGAAAATGGTATTCTGCCTGTTAATGATTCGGATGAAAAAATAAACGAAATTAATCCAATACAAGTAAATACGAGTCCGAATAAGTTAAGTACCGTTTGTTTGGATAATTCACAAATAATGTCAAAACCAGGTCCCAAACGTGCAAAAGAGGCACGAATGGCTAGATTGATGAATAAATCGCAAGAAAAAGACGAATCCTTTCAGGAGAACGACAGCAACACAAAACTTAATGATAATGATAGCACGAAAGTAAATGATAATAATGGCCATAAACCTAATGAGAACGATTCAAATATTTTAGTTGATCCGCAAAACAACACTGATATGATTGAAGAAAAAAAGAGAAGTGTGTTATCAAAACCAGGACCTAAACGTGCTAAAGAGGCACGACTGGCAAAGATGTCAGAAAACGCTAATAAAGATAAGAGTTTAGTTGATGAGCCGCAAAATAAAACATTAGATAAGAGAACTAAAAGTACAGATTCTTTGGATGAAATCATTTCAACTCCTTTGGCTGTTCAAGATGGTGAAGAAATTGAGCAACAATTAGTGGCTGAAATCTCCAAAAATGATGTGTGCAATGGAGAAACAAACGATATTGACATTAATACTACTGCGGATGAGAGTATTAACATTGAAAAGCGTTTAAGTGATTTACAGAATTATGCGTCAATAGAAGCGAGTAAACACTTAACAGCTATAACTAGTGCTGCCACTGCTGCCACATCCCATCATTGTGACCAGAGAATCATGCATAAGCCTGGATATATCAAACCAGCGCTACCCATCAAATCGTTACCTCTTAACAAAACCGCTGACAAAATTATATGTGCTTTTTATAATGAAGATATTCTTTGTTATTTAATTAAATGGAAAACAAGTAACAATTGTGACATCATTGAAGCCAAGCAATTCAATTCCGAGTATGGATTATTTTCAATTTCACTTCATTTACAATACTGTATAACTCATTTACATATTTTATTTTATTTTATTTTATTTAGATGCCCACAAATCGCTCTTGACTTTTATCAACAAAATTTAAAATTTACATAAACCAAATCGTATAAATCATTTACTTTTTTCATTATTTGGCACTTTTAAAAATTTTGATTTCAATTCTATTATAATTTGTTGATTAACATGAAAAATAAATTAATAATGTACTGCATGTTAATACAATTTATTATATTATATTTTATAATAACGCATTTACGGTAAGTTACATACATATTAGATTTGATTAAAATACTCTAATGATTAATCTCATTGTTATTCATTAATTCAAAATAAATAATAATAAAAATAAAACGTTCCTATTGTAGCTTACAATAGATAGATACGGAAAGTTAACTAAATTATTAATGTTTTAATTTAATTTAATTCCTATTTCCAAATATATCAACGAATTTATAAAATGTTATAATTAACCTGTAATTCATATAAACTACAATTTTTTCAAATTTTCAGATTTAAAAACCTTTTGTTTTTCATTATTTCTAATTTGCTTTTGATCGAACTCGCAATTCCAATTTAAATGAATTGTGAATGATATACCCATATAATCGCGTCCGAGTAAACAATTATCGTGAATTGAAAAAATGTTAGGAGCGTGATTAAAGTGAATTTTCTGCTATTCGCGCTTTATTTTCAAAATATTAGTGGTTAACCTACAACTGAGTGTGTGTGTATGCCCGTTCCTTATGTTTATGTTTGATATTTGTAATCTTCAAAATAGTTGATTTGATATAACCAATCGTTCCATTTACTCCCACTCTTGGAACAAATGGAACAATTCCTTTTAGAATTTGAATGCAATAAATTTAATGTTTCACAGAATTTGTTTAATAGATTACTAGTTAGAAACCCGCTTCGCGTGGAAATAACATTATTATGCCCGTTTATATTGATATCCTCGTTTAAATAATTTTAATTTCTGATATTTTGTTTTATTATTGCATTTCGCACTTAACCTTTATAGCGCAATACAACAATAGGTTAAAAGTTTTTAGTTATTGTTAGGCACCGTTCGAAAAGAGAGAGAGAGAGAGAGAGAGAGAGAGAGAGAGAGATCATTCTTAGAGAGAGAGAGAGAGAGAGAGAGAGAGAGAGATCATTCTTT
>JAQIXJ010004167.1:0-11274 GCA_034700185.1 Phthiracarus laevigatus | reverse complement strand
ACAAGAAATTTCTAAATATAAACCAAAAACCTTCTTTAAGTATTCCTATAATGATCTAAAATAGAAAGATTTGGAGCTTTTATTTGAAGCTGTTGGAAAAATAGTTTCAATAGTCTCATATTTCTAATATTAAACGCTTATTTTAAAAAGCTATTGAAGAAAAATAGACACCGTTTTTAAAAAAAGAATTTAAAAATGTTTCATAATATTCAGTTCAACTCTTTTTTGTAAATTATTGTTTTTAATCGCAATAAAAAAATTTTTTGTTCCCGGATCCTATTCCCGCTTTTGGTACATTTTTGTTCCCGTATCCCGACCGTTTTTGACCAGTTTTTAGTCCCGGAAATCCCTATCCCTGGCTATAAGTGTTAATAAGAAGCAACGAAGGACAAGATGTTTATTAAACGGAAAATTAATAGTCAAAAGTCAATAATTCGTAATAGTATCAAAAAAATGAAACAATACCGATGAGTGGTTTTATACTAGTATAGAATAAAGATATCAACTAAAATTAAAAAGTTATTCAAATAACAAATACTTACTTTAAAAGTGTATCCAAATAACTGAAGAATGTATTTCGCGAAGATTTGATACAATTTAATTGATTAAAAAATACGAGAAAATTGAAAAAGAAATAAAATAATTATTTATTACCAGGGTGGTTACCCCTACCCCTAGGATTTCTCAAAAGGTTGACCCCCTACCTAAAAAATGAAAAATAACATCTTTATGGGTAAAAGTTTTTTAGCTCACTTTTTAAAAAAGTAGAGCTTAATCTTTTGACACTGTCCGTCCGTCTGTGTGTTCGCAGTCTTATGTCTGTAAAGGGATTTCTCCTATTTTTTATATTAATAAAGATATTTTGCGTTTTACGATCTTGATAAAAAAACTAATATATTTGTTACATAAGATTGCAATTACCCATTAAAAGTGAGCTCTCTATGAATGTGTCACTCTTGTTGTAATGTTTTTTTGTCCGATTACAGAAAAATTGTCGCTTATATCCGAGTAGTTTGACCCCCTTAAAATTTTGAAAAGTCGGAAAGTAACTACCCCAGACCGACACACTCTGGGACACCATGTTTATTACTGTAAAAATTACATTAAAACTCAAATTTAAGTAAATTCAAAAATTGAAAATAAAATTTGATGATGGATGAGTGTTGGTCCTTTAAATGGACCCAAAAGAGTCAAAAAAGAGGCAGCCTCTGGGGTCGCATTCCCTCCACGATGGAGGATCCATCACTAATTATTTTGGAGTTGTTTCGTCTTTTCCGGATTTTGCTGGACTTATTTGAACTCACGCTCAAGATGATCGATAAGACTCGCTTCCTAACGAACATGAGCGCGATTTCCTTATTGCTTTTGGAGGTTTTGATCTTGCCTTTCATCTTATGATTCGCTCCGAAACGAAAAATCCAAACCAGTTATGCAAACGTTTGTTCCAGTCCCCCTTTTCATCCATTCCTATGAACAAATTGAACATTATCATAAAGCAAACAAATTAATCATATCTTAAACTAGAAAATAAACATATTGATACATAACCTTATAAGGTTATGCTTAAAATTTAAATAGTTTGAAACTATGCATAAGATGCGACAAGAAAGAAATAACTAAATTTAATGGTCTCGTTTGACATAATTGTCACTAACCAATTTTATTATCCTCATTTATTTCATTATGATACAAAACAGAATATAATCGTTTTTTATTCTGTTGCTTATGTAATAAGGAAGTAATGGTTTTCATCATAGTTCTATTGATGCGGATGTTTCTTCTCCAAGACTAACGTGAATGTAATCGTCCCTTATATTTCTACCGCGTTTTTGATTAATTTCGTCTGTTAAATCTTTAACTAAAAGAGGTTGTTACGTTCGTTCCGTTGCTAGTTGTGGCAGGTTTTCGACTTTAATTTTTTTAAGAGTTCAAGTTGTTTGATAAATTAATTTATTTTTATGTGATTTCATAATTATATCACTTTCAATGCCGATTAGTTCGAGTTTAATTACAAATCGTAAAAGTTCAGCACGATTCTCTTGTATTAATTTTTTTTACGTTGTTTGCGATTGTTTGATGTCATAATCCTTAGAGTATAAGATACGTAAGCGTTTGATGGCAATTTAGCGATTTTTGTTGGTATCTGATCGTTTAAAATAACATCACTATGAGATTGTGGTTTAGTATTTGATGAATCTTGTATCGTTAGTGTTGTGTTATTCTTAACATTTATCTCTCTTTCCACAAGTGAGATTACGTTTTAATTTTTTGGTGTCTCATCTATTTACATTTTAACCACTTCATCTAATAGCGTCGTTTTCTTAGTTATGAGGGCACAAAAGCGAATCATAATTTCCCATCGTTTTGTAAAATATTCTTCACGTCTTTGATTAGTTTAATGTTTTCTCTCATTCTTTGAATTCAAATGTTTTTAAATAGTTTATACACAATTGCTAAACTTCAATAACTTGTGGAACAATTAATTTAATTGTTGGTGGAAATGATAAATTAACTTGTAATTTTGTTTAGTTTGTAAAATTTATATTAAAAGAGTTATTATAACATCTAAATTTTTAATTGATTAATTAAAGTTATTAATTATTAATGTCTGGTTAAAGTTTGGTTTTAATCAGTCATGTAATTAGTTATTCGAATTTTAAAAAGTTTATTTAAATAAATACATTATTAGGAAATGGTTCTTTTTTTCCTAAAAGAGGCCATCGTACTTTTGCATTAGTTTCCTATATACTTCGTCTAAATTTTGGCTTGATTCATTTATAATTATTAGTATAAGTTGTTCAATATAACTGGGGGAGATTTCAATAAGGTATGTAAATTTTATTGTGCTGTTTATGTGTGTTGTTATTTGGATTATTACAAATTGTTACTATACTTTCAGTATTATCAGTATATCTGAGAATATTTAATAGTTTTGGGCAAAACTATTTATTAAAATATCGCAAAATTACATTCTGAAATTTGTAACATATTAATTAAACATTTCAGGTAAATTACGAAATTTGTTTTAATGCTTTTATTGAATAATAAGCGTTTGTATAATTACAATTATTTTTATTAACACAATAGTGTTTTGATTATTTATGTATTGACTCGCATTGCTATTTAATAATCTCATATATATAAATTCTTTTATTGCTTATTGGAATCGACCAAATTAACGTTATAAATTTGAGATTTATAAAAGAATGTACAGTATCTGTGTGTTTTGGTTTTTTAATTTCCGATGTGTTCAGATATTAGAGAAATAGAAAACACATTTTAATTCGCGGGGTTTTTTTCAGCTTTCTCTCCATATTAATCCCAAATTATCATTTTACGCTTCCAAAAGTTGCAATAACCAATAACTTATTTACTCAGAATAAGTTTTACCAGGTTTATATGTTATATTTGATTAAATTAAGACTTCACGTTGAAAAGGATGACAGGGTAAAAAATAAAATCTAATTTTTATTTATTTGGATGGGAGCTCATTATTTTAATGTTTAAATTTTTTGTTGATAATTAATTAAAAAGCTCAATCATGAATTGTCTTAATTCATAGTAGTAGCATATTAATAAATAAACAATAATAGCCTTATAAACTATTTTTACTTACTAGTGCTTGTAAAACTTAAAGTAAATGTATTATGCATTGATATAGTACTAACCAAAATAAGTTTTGAATAAACATTTTCTGATACTTTTTCTTGTTTAGTTAAAACTAAATAATTTCTTTGATAAACAAAACAAAATTTTTAAAATGGTAAATGACAAGCCTTTATATTTTAAAAACAAAAATTTATTATAAGTTATATATTTTGTAATAATTATTACTAAAGTAAAAATATAAAAAAGTTTCATTAAATATATCGATATAAAACTGTCAATATTAATTATTTAACAAAAACATTTTAAGACAGTTTTGCTTTTATTTAATTTATTGTAGCTTTTATTAAATTATTTTATAATATTTCAACGCTTTAAAATGCTAAAAGTATTTATGTAGTTATTAATATTGAATTACAGAGTTTTTTTTTGATGAAAGAACTCTTTCAAATATCAATGTTTTGTAAAATAAAATATTTGACTAGCTTCTTTCTGCCTATGTATGTATAATTAGTAATAAAATTGCTGATTATGGAAAGAGTGCTCTCCGAAAGATTCAAAACTTCATTCAAATGTTGTTTTTCTTGAGTCAATCGTTGCTTTTCATGCGAAAGCTTGCAAGCCTGTTTGCCTAGCCTCCTAAACTGGAACTGAGTCGATGTCTTGAGCTATGATACAGAACGGAAAAAACTCAGGTTTTAAATAATTGACATCATGTATCTATTCGTTGAGGCTCTTCATAACTGACCGCAGCAGTGATGACCACTTCGCTTTCCAATGGTCGATAAGTACCAAACGGAGTCCAGTTATGATTGATTTGTTCGTACTTTCACAAACACTATTCGTTTGACTACGATATTGTTGTGTAAGGAGATGCTTGACATGATCACCAGTAAGGTTATTCATGAAATGCTAAGACACAAAGTTGTTGCCTTTGTTTGTGAGCAGTACTTTAAGTGCACCAGTGTCTTTGCAAATGTTTCAGAGTACACCAATTGTTGATTTTGAAGTGATACTTTTGACTGACTTGGCCCACACAGATCGACGATTGTATGATGAACATTGCTCATGTCTGGCTTGCTCCAGCAGGAATGAACGTTGAATTTCATGAGATGAGTGATACTTAATGCGAGTGAGCTTAAATTCGTTCCGAATTTTCTGATAAAGTTTGCCAAACCCACAAATGAGTTAATGTCTTTTGCCGATTATGGAATTGGAAACTCTTTGATTATTTTTGTTTTGTCGACTGAATGTTTGACTTGTCCTTCCGAAATGATATGCCCGAGATATGTGACTTCAAACTGGAAGAAATGGCATTTATCGCTTTTCATTTTGACTTCTTAATAATGCTTATGTAGAACACTACTCAAAAGATCGATGTGAATAACAGTAACAGTAAAGAGTAACAGTGTGGAGCAGAATATATTCCACAACTAGAACGAGTCCTCCATCAAAGAATGGTTCCAGAATTCGACGGATTTCGCTTTGGAAAACACTAAAGCTGTTTCTTTTTTCCATTCGTTCCTCCAGAAATTCAAGGTGCCCAATGGGTGCCCACGAAAGCGGTTATTTCAATCGAATCAGGATGAATAGTGACTTGTAAGAAACTACATGACAGATCTAATTTACTGAAGAGTGCAAACGCTTTAAGTCGATCGATGAGATCTTGAATTCTTGGTAATGGATATCTTTCAGGGATGATTACCCTGTATTCAATGACAGTTCTGAATGTTCAATCAATTTCGAAACCAGAAACAGTGGCGACGCTCATGGAGAGTGATACTTAAGAATAACATTAGCGCGTGAATTGAATCAACATGGCGTTGCACTTCCTTTTCCCGCTGTGCTGACATCCGGAATGGTCGTTTGTTTCCATGGAATGATTCAGTATTGAGTTTGATTGTGTTCGCATCCAATGAAATAATCCAACTATGTTAAATATGCAGAAGATTTGTCAGTTCGATCAAAGAGTTGGTCAAACTGGTTTTGTTGTGCGAGAAGATGAGTGAATGCAGGTGCACCTTAAACTGTAGCCGCAGTTGTTGCGTTGACTAAGGTTATTGTTATCTTAGCTAAGCGTGCGAAATCAAAACAAATGAAAATGTAGTGCGGACGTCTTTGAGAACGTGAACGGTTGTGCGAGATGTTTGTCAAAAAATTTCGATGTTTTCGTCGACCGATACAAATATTGCGATGAAACCCTCGATAAACGTTAGTGAAATTGATGACATTGCGTCCCAACGAAGCATAAGACGATCATCAGTTATCTTTGAAATAGCTGTGATTGTTGAGCCAATCAAGAAATTGTCTAAGTCAATGCTTATTTAAAAAAACATCCAGTTTGATGAGATCCGACTGGAATGCATGACTTGATGATGAAATCGTTTGCGATTTGCGGCGGATTAGGCTTGACTGTGGGGCTTATGTTTGAACTTTGAGTCGAGAATCCTTTTTCCAATAAAAGTTATTGTCGCGGAATGCTTGGGCAAAGAGCGGTGGGCGGCTTTGAGAAATCAATTGGCTGTCTGGGTATGTTTTAATCCCACTTCTTGGCTTTGTTTTTGGCAAGGAATTGATGTTACTGTTCCTATGCGATGTTCGCTTTGCATTCTCAAGTGTTTGGGTTCTTAATTTGCAATGCAATTTTTGCGATTGCGCGGGCGTTTCTGGCATTTGGGCGCGTATGAGATTCCGAATACTTGCACCATGGAGTCCACGTGACAAGAGTGCGATTTGATTTGCATTGTCCAGCCCGGCGAGTTGAGAGTCGTCACTTGTCATTGAAGTATGACTCCATGTTCTCACCCGGACGTTGAAATCATTCAATCGCTTATTCCAGTGGATTTCGTGTGGGGCGACCAAAACGAGTGATTGATTAACTCTTTAACTGTTTCCATGTCATTGTGTCGATCATTGGTGCAAACTGACGAACAAGCTATCGCATAGTTTCGCCTATAAGATGTGATATGTTCCTCGTCCGACCAGTTTCGAGTTGTGACTTCGAAAATAGTGAGCTAATCTTCGATTTGACACTTAATCCTCCAATAACAACCGTTTATTTGTTTTTAAGAAATTGTTATGTATTAAATTGATAAAAATTATCATTTTTTAAAATTAATTTCCTATTAAACTATACAATAAATTTAATCACACATTTTCATTGTAGATTTTTAGTGCAACACAGAGTTTGTAGCTTTGCAGAAATGATTAAATTTCGAAAAGATTTTAGTAATCATAAAAGTATATGCAAAATTAATAGGAAATATAAAAATATACATATTTATTAAATATCTTTATACCTTTGTCATTACTTTAGTTACTGATTTATAACAATTTATAAATAATAAAAAATGAATATCTAAATAAAATAAATATTTATTAATAAATGAAATTAACGAATACTATATTTGGCAATAGATTCGCAACGCAATAGATAATTCCAACTTCGACTCATACCCTCCAGACACTGATGGAGAACCTTCTGATTACTTGACGGGTTGGGACGAAGACTTTTAGATATTAATATATAGGATATATAATTAAATAATTATTTGTATAACAATTTGACTTAACAAAAATAGTTGCAATTATGAAATTTTTATTATTGTTAGATTTTAATAGAATTGATTATCAATATTATTGTTCATATGAATGTACAAAAAAATGATCAATTGTTGCATAATAAAAAATATCACATTTTATTTAAATAATTCAATTCAAAGTAATTGATCTGTGATCAAATTTAATACAAATATTTAAACATAATTAAACTATGTTGTGAATTTAATTTTCTTATTTAAAATTTAATTTGATTGTTTCAGCTAATATTAAAATTTTTTGAATTAAATTTTAAAAGTTGTGAATTATTATTATTGTTAAATATTTTTGGAAGTTGTTTGAAAAGATTTAATCAAAAATTAACTGTTTGTAATCACTAACACACCGATTAAATTAATCTTTTTAATTTATAAATTTTTAGAAATATATATTTTTGAAATAATTGTATTTTTATATACAAAAAAACTTTCAAATGCGTATTATATTTTAAATTATTAAATTTGCAAAAATTAATCAAGTTTTAATGTTTTACAATTTATTTTCCGATTATTACTTTGAATATACTGTCCGATTAAAGTAATATCAATATTTGCGTTTTCCGGATAAATACCAATTCTTCGAATACTTAAACAATTGTCGATAATTGGTAACACATTTCCAGTAGTAAATACATTAATATTTGCGTTATGATTTAAATAGTCATCGAATCCAATCTTTAAATCAAATAAATTCAATAATTTATACAAATTTCGCATTAAATTGAGTTTAATTTGTTCATTATTTAGTTGTTTGCTATAAATAATAATAGATTTTAAATGCGGTAAATATAAGTGAATATCTTCGAAACAGTTGTCATTGATAGAAGTCCTCGTCATTTCCAAATGTTTTAATTGAACTATATTTTTCAATGATCCAGTATCTTCGCAAAATTTTCTTTTGTTATTTAAAATTAATTTTTCAAGTGATTTAAGTTCACATTCGAATCCATCAAATATAGTTGTTTTTATGTTTTCAATCGTTAATACCTTTAATTTTTTACAATTTAAACAAATTAGTTTTAATATTTCATTGCAGTCAATAATATAATTAAAATTAATGGAAAGATATTCCAGAATTTCAATTTTAGCCAAATTTTCCGATACTGTATATTCTGTTGCATAATGAATAATGGTGTGGATTGATTTTATTTTAAATTTGAAATTCTCAGCAAATGTAAAACTGTCGTCACTTATTTCAACAATACGTATTGATTATTGAATAAATTGTGATGGTTAGCAAAACAATTACTAATGGATTGATTTTTCCAATTTATTGATTTTAAATTATGACTGAATGGCAATAATATTGAAATTAAAGTAAACGAACCCTCTTCATTATAAATTGAAATTTTATCCACATTTTTGAGACAATTCTCAGCAAATTTTTGCGAACAACTGCGAGATATAATATTTGCGAATTTATTGTCGCGGAATGCTTGGGCAAAGAACGGTGTGCGGCTTTGAGAAATCAATTGGCTGTCTGGGTATGTTTTAATCCCACTTATTGGCTTTGTTTTCGGCAAGGAATTGATGTTACTGTTCCTATGCGATGTTCGCTTTGCATTCTCAAGTGTTTGGGTTCTTAATTTGCAATGCAATTTTTGCGATTGCGCGGGCGTTTCTGGCATTTGGGCGCGTATGAGATTCCGAATACTTGCACCATGGAGTCCACGTGACAAGAGTGCGATTTGATTTGCATTGTCCAGCCCGGCGAGTTGAGAGTCGTCACTTGTCATTGAAGTATGACTCCATGTTCTCACCCGGACGTTGAAATCATTCAATCGCTTATTCCAGTGGATTTCGTGTGGGGCGACCAAAACGAGTGATTGATTAACTCTTTAACTGTTTCCATGTCATTGTGTCGATCATTGGTGCAAACTGACGAACAAGCTATCGCATAGTTTCGCCTATAAGATGTGATATGTTCCTCGTCCGACCAGTTTCGAGTTGTGACTTCGAAAATAATGAGCTAATCTTCGATTTGAATCAGTCCATAACTTTAGAGAAATTGATAAACTTTTCCTTATGTGTTGCAAGTGACTGGTGGTGTGATATGAGATTGGGTTTGAGTTTGAGTTTGAGTTTGATCTCTGAAATCAAAACGAAGCATTTAGGATTGATTTCCGTCAAAACGTGTTTCCGGTGGTTTCGTTCGAACCGTTGGAGTACTTGGTGGTGACGCTGAAGGAATCTGTTGATCCAGTTGAGTGTTTTGTATCAAACCTTGTGTTGAGATTCGAGTCTGAACTGGTGTTCCGGTTTTAGTTTGTGAGTTTTGCTTTCTTCGTTTTCGCGCCATTTTTGACGATGATTTTACGCTTTCTTTTCTTCTTTTCAATTCGAAAGTCAGTCGTAATCCTGCCGACTGCGCTAAAATTGTGACCTTTGATGTCATAAATAATGAATTATTAAGTGAATGAGTGAGTGAGACTGAACTTTTAAATAAAAATAAAAATTAAAAAATATAAAAAAGGACACTCATAAGTGTTGAGTCACAAAACGGTTTATTTTCATTAAACGTTTTGAAAACCAGAAGCGAAAGTGGAAGTGAAAGGTAAGTGTGGGTCCTTTATATGGACCAAAAAGAATCAAAACAAAAAGTGGCGGCCTCTGTGGTCGCATTATCATCAATATTTAAAATTTATTCAAATATATGCAGTTGTTCCAGTATGAAGAGAAAATATTTTTAATGCAGATGAGCGCGCTCAAACGTCTTTTTTACAAAAATTAGTAAATTTATACTAATAAAACAAAAAATACGTTTTGAAAAATTTTATTATCTTCTTTTACCATTATTTTTTATTCTTGAACCGAACGGTCCATTTGCTTAAGACTTACTTTAAACGATTTCTTTAATCTTAAGCTGTCAAATGATGTACATATTGTTAATTGATCCAACCGTTTATAATTTAAATCAATTTGAATCAGTTTGATAAATTAACAATACGTACATCATTTGAAAGCTTACGATTAAAGGAATCGATTGAAGTAAGTCTTAAGCAAATGGACCGTTCGGTTCAAGAATGACAAATAATGGTAAAAGAAGATAATAAAATTTTTCAAAACGTATTTTTTGTTTTATAAGTATAATTTTGCTAATTTTCGTAAACTATACGTTAGAGCGCGCTCATCTGCATTAAAAATATTTTCTCTTTATACTGGAACAACTGTAGTTTGAATCAATTGATTCCTTTGAAAAAATGGGTCGTTAACTTTTAAAATTAATAAATTCAATTCCACAGCAGTTTCATTAAATTTAATTGTTATCTTGTGGATTAACCAGACTCCCGATTACTGGTAATTCTGTAATTGAAATTAGTATTTTGGTTGTTTCCTTTTATAAATTATTTAATTTGATTAAATAGAATCGCATTCAACACGCAAATACACATATGATTTTAAATAAGATAATTAATACAATGTGTTTGTTTATCGAGTAATAATGAAATACTTATCATTGAAAAATACTGAATCTTAGGAACAATGGTATAAATTACAAGTCCTTTGATCCGATTTCGGTAATTTGTCCTAAAAACTTAGTCAAAAACAATTTTTAAAAATCGGTATAAGAAAAACCACTGATTAAGGTATAAAATTCAATACTGGGTGCAAAACACTTCCACTCATCAGCTATTCATTCCATTATCTCCACTCGTTCGTCTCATTCTTCTCTTCTCTTCTTCGTTCGCATTTTCCATTCGTTTATTCGCATACTTCGCCGAACTGATTGGTCGAAAATGATTTGAATTTTCAAATCACCCAAACGGTTTCCCTCTTAGATCTGGACCAAAAGTGCTTTCCCAGTAGTTGTAAATTAAGTAATAAAATAGGCAATAAAATAATTAGAATGTATTTGCTATCGAGTGCTTGCTCTGCCGTTCTAAGGGCTCGGATTCCTGGGGTGAGCGTCGTTGACCTTTCATTACTATTTATAACTTTAAAACAAAAACGACACATTCATAGAGAGCTCACTTTTCATGGGCTAATATAAACTTACAAGGAAGTCCCAATGTGTCGGCTGGGGGTTACTTTCAGACTTCAAAATTTTAAGAGGGGGTCAAACTACTCTGAT
>JAQIXJ010004166.1:0-11275 GCA_034700185.1 Phthiracarus laevigatus | reverse complement strand
AGTATCTCATCTAAAAAAGAATTAAAATCAACTAATAACAATGATGATTTAGTAGAAATTGAAGATTTAGGCGAAATAAACTCAATGAAAAATAATTATGGCTATTTGGAGAAGCTATTTTCATATATGCGTTGGTCTGTGGCTATGAATAAACGTTAAATAGAGAATTCAATACGTCAATACGTTAGAAGAATAAATTGAGACCTCAGAATAAGTGATTATCGATAACGATAGAAAAACAGGCTTCTGATGAATGTTACAGCGCTGCGCTTCTAAGTAGACTTCCAGATAATTGGACTAACTGGTATTTGTTATCTTTGGCTGACAATAGATGAATACTTGTTATTTGTATATAATCCTTGCCTTGATTAATAGCTTTGCTGGAATTACCTAAGCTAAAAAGCATCATTGAATATAATAGGGTTTATATGTTGAAGAAGGACAAATTTGACAATGAATAGTTGTCTGTTTTTCGTCAAGATTGACTTATAAAATGCTGTTTTCTGCTTCTTTTGAATCCGTTGAATACTCTGATGATTGTTCCTGTTAATAGATTGGTCTTCTTGTTCGAAGATTGAAAGAAGAATAAAAAACTTAAGTTAAACTAAAATTTTTGGTTTTAAAAAAATAAAAATGTAACAATTAATTACATGATAATTATTAAAATAATGTTAAAAAATAACTACAATAATACGCTCAATAGCCAATGAATAATAATAAACTTTAATTAAAATCAAGTTATTATTTAATAGTGTTTTACAGTTTGTAATTCCTTTAAAAATTTTTGAGCCTAGCTAACAAAATTATGGATTAAGTGAAAAGTAATAAACTTATGGAATGGTAATTATCATTAACTTAGAATAATTATTTTAATTAATTTTAATTACAGAAGAAATAACTAAAAATGAAGAAAGAGCTTCATTTTGTTTTCATTAAATGGCAATAATTTACATGAAACTTGTATGCACATGGTAACTTTAATGGTAACTCGACAACTTTTATTAATTCAAATGTTGTCAAAAAATAAAGTCTACGCTTTCAAAAAAAAGATTTTGATGAATAATATTGATATTGTATTAAATTTCCATAGTTACATTTTTAAAAATAATTATCATAACGTATATCCATACTCGGTTTGGAACTCAAAAGGCTTTGATAACATGATTCTTAGTTGTATACTTTATGGATTTGATGAAAAAATTTGGTAAAAAGAAAATAAAAGTACTTTATGACTAAGTACATTAGATATAAAAATATAAATTGTTATAAATTATATGGTTTAAAAATAATTAATAGACAATAAAAAGCTTTAAAAGTTAATTAAAAATTTTGTTTAAGATCGTGTTATTTTGTAAGTTGTCTTTAGCTTTTCACCCAAAAAACACTTAAAAACTGTACATTTTTCCTTTATGGATTTTTAGAAGGGTACATCTTACAAAGAGGCTGTACCCATAAGGGAACTTTCTTTGCTCTTGGTCTTCACCCTAAAACTAGTAAATACAATTTCCTTTAATTGAAGTAGTTTCGGTTGATTGATGTTAGAAACAAAAGCAAATTTCTTCATTGTTTTAAACAACTTGAGATAGTTGAATAAATTAATTATTAATTAAGCTTATGGGGTCATTTTACACTATTGTCGTGTTTTTCGCACTGCAGGTTAAATCATACACAACCCTGTACTTGCATTGGTTAGCGGATATAAGAACAATAAGACATGCATCATCTGGGCCCCATTTTGGCTATCCTTCCAGTTGAATGGAATGTTTTACTTAAACGACTTAACAGTGACTGTTAACCAGAATCTCAATGAATCTGAGCTTTGATGTCTTTGTTGGATAATTTTCATGACAATGGCTGATCGGGACAAACCTGACATTTTTCCAAAAGCAGATCCCTCTCAATTTCTCTTTGGAAGTCACCTTTAATATATTAGATGTTTGGTTATGCGTTTATTAACAAAATAGCTATAAATGTTTTTGACAATTTATTGCATTTTTTTGGGTCGACTTTCCTAAATAAAATCACATAAAAAAAACTTTTTATATCATTTACAATAAACCAAAAAATTTTATTGAAATAATCAATTTTTAAAATATTGTGAGTAAATTTAAATTTAAATAGTAAAAATGGCAGAGATTATTTTTTTTCTTATTTATTAGTATAAATAAATAACAGTTTACTTTCTACAAGAAATATAAATTAAAAGTCAAATGTATACAACTACATTCCACACAAGTTCAATTTAAGCAAGTAAAAACTATATTAATATAATTTTACTTTTGATATTTTCTCATCTTACTAATTACTATAGTTTGGGACTGATTTAAAAAGAAGTTTATTATACTGTGCTTAATAAAAATTCTAATTTAAATTATTAGTTTGATTTTAACAACTTTATGACAGATTCAAGTTTTAAATACGAACCACACGTTCAACGATAGCTCACTTCCTTGTTTATTTTATCAAACTAAAAAGTTTATTAAATACTTGAATAAATATTGGAAATAAAAATGTTTTTAAACAATGTCTTTTATGAATTTCATGATTACGCTGTTTAATATCGTTAAATAAAGATTTTATTAAACTCTTATAATTTTATTTTAAAACAAGTTTATTAGAAATGTAGAACAGATATAATTAACATTAAAGTAAAACAATTAAATTATTTAAACGATTTTAAATATATCAAACGAATTTAAAATTTTCAAACGATTTTAATTTTTTGTTACATTATTTGTTTATATTAAAAAAATTTTTATCAATGAAAAAATGTATATACTATTAAAATGCTTATTTCATTGTTTTCTCTTAAGATGACAGCATAACTGGAAAAAATTAGTTGAGAACTTCAACCCTTAATTTGCGACGACAAGTGAAGATATTTTTCGAAGTATAATGCATTATTAAGAGAAAATAGAAGAAAATTTAGTTAAAATATCATAAAGTATTTTACACAAATGTTCAATATAACTAATTTTGTAACAAAATATTTAAAATTTTTTGAAACGATTTATCAAACGTTTCCAAACCTTTCTATTAAACGATTAACAAACGATTTTGAACATTTTTCTCTAACGATTTTAAGCGCACTAGTAATGACTCCTAATCATTTCAACTAAAAACAAGTTATGAATTGATGCTTAGGCTTAGTACAAACATGTGGATTGTTTTTCAGAAAACATGCTTTCATAGTTAATAAAAAATGTTTTGTTAGTTTATCGATAACTTTTCATTAGTGCTGAAAAAAGACTATATTATTTCTTACACCTGGTTAAATGTTAATATTTTGTATAATACATTATATGAGTATACCGATATAAAGATGCTTACAAGTTTTCATAATTTTTTTCACATTGAGATTCGAAGTCACAAATTGGATTTTATAAAAATATAGTTCAATTATTTCTAAAACTTATAACGCATTCCTAGTATTATTTTATATTTTCACATAACTTAAATTACATTTCATTTTAATATTGTTTTTATTTTTTAAAAGGAAAAGTTAAATCGACATTGAATATTATATCGCAGGAAATTAAAATATAATTAAGTTTTATCTTTCAAAACCTTTTTTAAAATTAAAACTTTATACAAAGTTCAATATAAAATAAATAGAAGCTGTAAACGTTTATAAAATAATAAAATTTTTTGTTAAATTTAAAAAAAATTAGTTAAATTTTCCGGATAATTGAAATTAGAAGTTAAAAATTTATTTTAGTTTTCAAATTTGTGTTCAAAAATTTAAAAGTTCTTTATCTTATTCAGCTTATATAATAATACTTATTAATATTGTGTAAAGCTGTTGTGTTATAGGTTAGAAATTAATTTTTAATTATATATAAAATTGAAATTCAATTTTATGGTTATTTACTTAGATTGGATAATAATAAACTAGTTATCTATTTTCAATCTTTATCAGAAAACAAGAATAAACATTATTAATGCGCTGATTTTAATATATATTTAGTTAAATTCTTAATTATTAGCGGTGCAAATCATATATAAGTATGAAGCATGGATAGCAGTGATTATCTGCGCGTTCCTGTTATTCCTGTCTACGCGACTGAGTTAGTACATAGCTTACTACGAATTGCTTTAAATTGCGTTATACTTTTAACTATTTTTAAAGTTTTATTTCTTAAATATTAATAGTTTTGAATTTTTATTGTAAAGTTATTGGAGTTTTTCTTTATTAACCCAAGTATTTTACTTTCAATTTCCATATATGCTAAGTTTTTTCCCATATGGATAACTATTTTAAACAAATATTAAAAATTCTGTACCAAAAATGATATCGTACCCGACTGAGTCTGAAATATGGAAAAATATTTCTTTATTGATTGACATATATAACACTTCAGCGTATAAACTCCTAATTTTTTATTTGACTTTTAACACATATATAGATTTGGGAATGTCCGTCCGCCTGTCTGTCTGTCCGTCCGTCAGCACTATTATTCTAATTAAGGGATTTTAATCTTAACTTTAATAAAGTGATTTTACTATTTTCTTATTCTAATTAAGGGTTTTTAGCGATAGCTTATTATAATTAAGGGATTTTAATCTTTACTTTAATAAAGGGATGTTACCACTTTCTTATTCTAATTAAGGAATTTTACCAGTTTCTTATTCTAATTAAGGGATTTTAAACGATATCTTCTTCTTATAAAGGGAATTCCATGTTAATATAGCCAGAAAATAGGCAAAAATTGGCATAAAAATGGTCAAAAATGGCTACAAAATTGGTCTTAAATTGTAAAAAATTGTGAAAAACAGGCAAAAATTACCAATAAAAGGCTAAAATTGGGAACGGGATATCCAGTTTTTATATGAAAGCAGTCTTAAAAATGTTAAAATAGACAAAATTAGTTAGCATTTGAACAGGCTATTCTGTTTTTATAGTAACAATTTGCACAAAAAAGATAAAATAGTGTAAAAATAGCCAAAATCAAAACGGGAGATTCCGTTTTTATAGTTGCAATTTAGACTAAAATGATAAAATAATGTAAAAATTGCCTAAAATATATATTCCGTTTTCATTGCAATTATAAAGACTATATTTTTAAAAATAGAATTGATTATTGGCTTGTTTCATGTAAAGATTCAATTTTATAAAAAATATAAACTAATGGGCGCGAGCAAACGGAGAGAGCGAGCGACCATATAATAACTGCAATTAAATTTACAAAGTCAGATATTATGACCGTATCGATCTTGTTTTAAATTATTTTTAAAGGTTAAAGTATAATGATTTTTCTTTATAATAATAATTTTCTAAATTTCCTAAGATTATTTTGTTAAGAAATTTTTATAATTTTTTGATAAGAAAGTTATTAGGAATTTTTGGTGGTATCAAAAAAATTTGTGGAAGATGTTACAAAAACTAATAAGATTTAATCGTCAATTTTCCGGTTTCTTGAAAAATAGCATTTAAGCTTTTATAGCATTTATCATAAAAAATAGCAAATAATAACATTAATAAACGAAGCTAAAACGACTCAAAACTATGTTATTCGTGCATATATAACAATTATATGTTTTTAATTTATAGAATAAAAAAGTAGCAATGGCTATCATTTTGACTCTCTACAAATTAATTCAATTTATTCATTGAAGCGTTAATATTCTATATTTAGTTAACGCCATTAAACTGTATTCTTCTCATTTTTGTATTCGATTTTTATATTTCCCTAACTTTGTTTTTATTTAAGATAAAAACTTATGCAAAAACTTTAATTACGATTGAAAGTAAAATTATTTAAGATTTCAAGTGACTGTTAAATGTTATGCTAACTTTAATTTAAGGTTTGCCTGAAAGCTTATTAAAATAAAAAATAGAGCATCAAAAAATGCTTTAAATATTTTTATTGGTAAAATTTAAACAAATAATAATTTTTAATGTAACCAGACATTGAATATTTGGTTTATTCCCAAATTTCACCAAAATCCCCAAGTTTGAGAGAAATTCGTAGTAACCATCAAATTTCAAGATGTTTATTAAATCAAATTTATGATTATAAAAATAATAATATGGTAAAACTTGTGTTTTATCAATTTTTATAGATTTAATTTCGATATTGTTTTTGTGTCATTCATATTTATACAAATGTTTAGGCTGTAAACAAATACAAATTGTAATTGACTATAATAATTAAAATGCCTAAAGCACAATCATTTTGAAATCTAAAACTGAGAATCGAGACTGATTATAATAAATATTTATTTAATTAAACATAGAGATGACATTTAATTCTCATATTGAATTTTTTACTTCTTTACTTTTAATGTTAATTTATTTAAATTTCCTGATATTTTTGTAGCTTTATTGAATTAGAATGAATCTTCAAAAGGGAAACTACATTCACATTGCTTTTAATACTGATAATCCACAAAAACGCCGCGGTGTATCTATAGGAAAAAAATAATATAAAATTTATTCAAATTACATATCCGTGCTAATATCTAGACGCGGCTTATATGGTTTTATAAAAACATTATTTTAAATTTTTATTTACTCTTCCTGTTTCATTTTTGCGCCAGTTTTCATAATTCATAATTTAATTTATTTAACGTTCAATTTTAAATCGTTAATTCAGTTTATTAACTTGTTTTTTGATATAAATTTTATGCTGTCTTATAGCGGGATAATTAAGGTAATAATGTAGCTTTTCATTACGTGCATAATTAATTCTCAGTATTAAGCAATTATTCCAAAATCTAATAACTTACTGCAATCTAATTAATCCTACATTTCAACATAAATTTTAGTAAAGTTGCTGACGGTTTAATTTTGCTTAAGTTTTAACCTCCAGTTGGTGCTGAATAACACTTACAAAATAACATTAATGTAATTTTATTAAATATATCCATGATAACTGTCAATATTATTTATTTAACAAAAACTACAATAATTTAAATAAAAACAAAACTGTCTTAAAAAGTTTTTGTTAAATAATATTAATGCATTTTAAGAAAAAAACACTGTAATATAGAAAGAACATCAATAAATGGGTTATAGAAATGGATTATGCCTTAAATATGACAAAAAATTTATAATTAATAAAAACATTTGAAGGAAAATTGGAATAGTTTTAATAACTGTTTGAATAAAATATTAACAGTTTGGTTCAATAGATTTAATTATCACAAATTTAGCAATAATTGGGTACGTTGGATGTTCTATCATCTAATTTATAGGTTGATTGTCAACCAGTGTAGGAAAAATTAAACCGTCAAGGCCTTTAGACTTATCATTTAATTATATTATGTAATAAACTTCTTTGTGCTTTATTTCGTGCGTTTTTTGGAATTTTGTTTATTTGGAATTAAATGTAGACATATATAATATTATATACATTATTATATTTCAAGTTTATAACGAATAACTTATTAAATGTTTTCGTAAAAGCAATTTTAATTTTGAATAAAGTAAATTCAAAACCGGATTGTTATTGATTTTTAATTTAATTTAGCTCACTTTTTAACAAAAAGGAAACTAATGTATTTGACAATATCTATCAGTCCTTCCGTCTAACAGTCTACCTGAGCTTTAGCAAAGGCTGCGTCATGGCTAACATTTTTTAACTTAAAAACATAGTAGAACTCGACTTTAAAGCATTATTATGCTTTCGATGGTTCAACCAATAATTAATTTCCCATTGCACTCACCATTCACGCAGAGCCCAGCTATGCTTAAAAACTTACTTTAACCCATCATTAAATTGTTTATTAAAAAAATTTAAAGTTAACTCATTTTTGCAATGAGAGATGAAAAATTCGTAGTTTTACGTAAGTTAAAAAAAAGTAAATGAATTTAATTCCACTTACATATAACGTAAAATTAAAGCATTCCAAAAATGCAACACTGATCCAATGATAATAATTTAATTATAATAAAAATCAAACGAAATAATAATGTGTTCCGTAATAGATATTTCGCTATTGTTCACCCGTTTCGATCATTAATGTGGATTAAAACTCATAAAGAATACGTTATAACCGGCATATGGATTTCAGGCATTAGTTTTGCCAGCGTTCAATTCATCAGAAGTAGAGCCGTGCCGTTCCAGTACGGATCAGAAACATACTACGATTGCAGGGAAGAGTGGTTACAAGAAGAGGGAAAGCTGTACACCGTTATTATTTTTGTGACAACATTCGCGTTGCCAATCACTGCGCTAATATTTGTGTACAGCTCTGTCGGCTGGACAATAGTTAAGCACAATACGCCTGGTAATCCAGATCGATTGAGAGACGTGGCGCAATGGAACTTAAAAATAAAGGTTTATTATCTCGATTTCTATGTGTTTGCGTGTGTGTTTACTTGTCCACAGAATTTTCTTGCCATTCAATTTAGTGATTAGATATTATGTTCAGGTTTCAATTATAATACGTTACAGTAGTATGGATTACAGT
The DNA here is from genome assembly GCA_034700185.1 of Phthiracarus laevigatus. Lineage (NCBI taxonomy): Eukaryota > Metazoa > Arthropoda > Arachnida > Sarcoptiformes > Phthiracaridae > Phthiracarus > Phthiracarus laevigatus. Next base: position 2,860 of record JAQIXJ010004166.1, on the reverse strand, counting down.
TTCTGCTCTAAAAACCTGGAAATTTTTTTTATAGAATAAATATTTTTCTTTCGAAGTGGTTTTATTCTTTCAAGAAAAATGTAATAGAATTTCGTGGTCAACAATATATTCTGTTATAAAGTTCAATTATGTTATTTTTTACGGTTAGTTTAAGTTTTTGTGATCACACTATCGTAGATCATGAAAAATGTTTTAAGATCATAGGGCATACCAGTTGCTTACTCAATAACACACTCGTTAAAAGAATTCGCAAAATTGTGAGCTGAAGGGCTAACAAATAAGAAATACGTGTGAACCAAGTTCTCACTTTTTTCTCAATACAGTAACTATGCGTTTTAGTGAGTGAGTAATAGTGAGAGATAGGGAAAGAGAGAAGTGTAAAATGGATTTCAATAAATATAAATGTAAGAACCACTTGTGATAATATATTATTATAAGCGTGGAAAAAATTAAAATTTAAATTGCATTTTTTATTTATGCAATTTCAATTTCTAAAGACATAATTCGTGTTTTTTAACAATAAAAGCAGACATAATTCATTCCTTATATTAATCTATAAGCAAAGTTAGATGAAGTGATATGGAACTTGAACTTATAAAATGTTGTAGTTAATGCTTGCCATTATTGATTTAATTGTAGGCTATCTCGAATCCCCATAGAATATTTCTACTTTTTTACTTTTTTCCAACATTTCTACATCTTTTTTTTTGTTCTTGAACTTCGCAATTTTTTCTAAATTTCTTAGAATAAGGTATTAAATCGATTTGTAATCATAAAACGTTTCTTATTCAAATATTTTTTTAAAAACAGGTGGTTAAAATGCTAGTACTAATAGTAATACTGTTCATGCTGTGTTGGCTGCCAATTCAAATTTTTAATTTAGTGGTATGGTTTTCTCCGGTCGATCTTTTTACAGACCTCCAATACAATTTATACGTTGGCCTATTTTTCTTCTGTCATTGGTTATCTTGCGCTCATTGTTTCGCTAATCCTTTAATATATTCGTATATGTCGTCAAATTTTCGGGTGAGAATACATTTTTTTCTGAATTTTTTAATTTTATGTCTATTTATGTTCGGTTCAAAGGAAGTATGAAAGTTAAAAAAGTACCTGTTACTTTTGAATTACAAAAATAGAACAAAATATTGAAAAGTAAAAATAAAAAAATAAAAGATTGTTTTTTGAGCTTCAAGGAATTTTCTTGAGATTCCTTTAAGAACTTTCTAATTTCGGATCAGATAATGTTCTACGCGTTATATAATGAAAGCCAAATATATTAATAGTTTTTTAAAATATTTGAAATTACTTTTATAGGCGGAATTGTGGCGAGTATTCAACCGTTTAAGGCCAGACGAGTTTAAAATTTTTCAGATTTTCACTCTAAATAACAACACTAATAATACTAATACTAATAATAACAATATTAATATAGAATCGAGTGACTTTCAATTATCGCAGAATACTTCCAGTAACTCTAATCAAGTGATCATTAAAATTACAGTGAAAAGATAGTCATATTATATAAAGAACTAATATATCATATATAAATGTATATATTGTCTATAAAATTGTATTTAATTAATAATGAATATAAATTAATTTTGTGAAAATAAATTATTTAGTTTATAATGAAATGTTAAAAATATCAATAAAAATTAAATTTTAAATTGAAAAGTATGAGTAAATACATATTCGAATAAAGCTCGCATACAGTAAATGAGTTCAAGTCATGACTCTTTATGGTCCCAACGAAACTATTTGAACATTGAAACATGAATTAGTATTATAATAGTAAAAAGTATTATAATCAACTGGGTTTTTAAGATTTTATCCCATTTATTTAATTTTACCATACATTTAAAGTCACGCACAATATATTATTAATTGCTACATCTAAACGAAGACTAAATTATATAAACATAGCAACTCTTATATAAATAGATATCCTTATCACAAAATAATAGTTATTCAAAACAATTAGTTATTTATAATTTCATTTCCTTTAAATACAAATGCCTTAAATAAATGTATATTTATTCAATGGGAAAAATTGTAATTTAATATATTGTAAACATTTTTTTACGATTTTTAAAAATCTCTATATTATATTAGATAATCGGGATTTCTTCTAATAATTCAAAACCGGATTCGACACGAGTCAGAGTTTTCGGGTACCCGTTTACTAGTCAAAATTAAATGCAAACTATAATTTTTGCTTTTTAATTATAGACTGTTTAATTTACTATATCAAGTGGTTTGAATATGTTTCAATTTTAAATTAATAATAAATGTTTAAATTATTTGGATTAATTTTTTAAAATTTTAATTCGAAAAACGCTTATATGCAAAATTGAATAAACGTATTTTACCGGCTTCTTTATTCATTATAGTCTAAACACATTACACAACATAATTAATTAATTAATCATGAAAAGCTTTAAATGATTAGTTTGGGCGCACATTCAAAACCAAATACTTTCAACAATACTTAACATTGATTTGTCACGAATCATGACTCACGATTCGAATGAAAACCGTATCAAAACTGATGATCAAATAAATGTGCATATAATTTTAAAATTATACAACTGTATAGATATAGATAAACAAATTGATGCGTTACACTCAATAAAAGGTTTTTTGCAACCAATACAACACACGCACACTGTATTTCATTGGTATCGCACTTTCAGCATAACGTTATTATCTATTGTTAACGCGAATCATACGTATTGTTATTATTATTATTCGGTTAGAGATACTTAAGATAATTTGATGGCAATTTTTTTCTCTGTTAAATATCAAATAAAATTGGTTTGCATTTAAAAGATAATTTGCTAAGAAAATGCATTCATAACTA
>JAQIXJ010004165.1:0-11276 GCA_034700185.1 Phthiracarus laevigatus | reverse complement strand
AAAAACATCAAAACTATTTAAATCAATTTTATTAGGTACTGCATATGACATTATTCCTAAATAATTATCTACTACTTTTAAAGGGTCATCATAGAATTTAATTATTTGGTTTTTTTTAAGAAAACTCATACAGAGTTCCCAAGAGTTTTTCCAATAAACATAAGAATCAAATTTAAGCTTTTTTGTACCAGAATTCAGAATTCTTTTATTGAAGTTTATTTTGTCACTTTTCAATTCGTCTTCATTTTCTGTTCTATTAACGTTACTTCTATATATATCCTTTTCGCTTCTACTTAATTTTTTGCTTTTATTCATTACTTTATTTAATAAAACTGCTCATTATTTATTGAGTATGATTCGTTTAACTTTTGTTTTTTGTTATTTTCATGAGAGTTTTTTTGGAAATTACTTTGTGACTCCATCGCAATTTGTTTACCAACTTTAATGTATTCTTCTTTTTTGTACTCGCATGGAGAAAATGAGTATTTGTTTGGTATCAAAATAGAGGAATCTACTTTAATAGATAGTTTACCAGCATTATTATATTTAGTAAAACAAATTATATTGCAATTAACTACGCATAAAGTCCCGTCATTTCCTAAATGTTCCTTGACCGAAAACCACAAACATTTTTTAAGATCAAAAGTTTCATTGTCAGTATCTGTTACTTCTAACATTTTAAAAAAACATTTTTTGTCTTGGTCCTTTAAAATTGCAAGTTTACTTTCTTTACTTATCTTATCAATATTATCAAAAACTTTTTGGCAATGAATACAATGACCAGTCCAATCTTTATTACACTCTGGCAACTTGATATTTAATAAGGGTAAAAATTCTAAAGACTGGCTTTTAAACTGGGTGTATTTTTGAATTTCATCGAAAATAAATTGACAAATTCCTGTCACATCTTTAAATTTTATGATCCATTTATCAGGATTTTTTTTAAATTTTTCTGATTCTTTTTTATAACTTAGTTTTCCAACAAGAATAAATGCTAGTTTATCTGAATTGTTTATTGGAATCGGCATTGAAGGATCACCAAGTTGCTTGTTTAATGGTTGGTTACTTTCTAGTTGTTTGCTCAGGTATGGCTTACCCCATTCTGTGATTCTCGTTAGTACTTCATTTTTGATGTCAATAACATTTCTACCAAATGTTAAAATTGGTTTGTCTCGAATTTCACTATTAATCCATTTGTTTATTTCTTCTTTCAATACAGGATAATAGTTTAAAATATAGTCATGAGGTTTGCCTAAGTCTGTATACTCGTCACTTTCATCATCTTGAGTAGACATTTTACAAGTTAAAATCAAAAATCAAATACAATCTTATTTTATAGTGATCCTTTAAAAAAATTAATTTTAAAAAAGGATATTAAAAATGAATGATTTAGAGAAAGAGTGTTTTTTAATATTCAACTATTTAGCAAATGATTTTAAAGAAAATTTAAAAGAAAACTTTAAACATTTTTTTTATTTTAAGTCTACTGATCAATTCATTGATATTTTCAAAAACATAATTAATAATTGGACAGTATTCTGGCCTAAATTATTCTATTACTTAAAAAAATCACCAATTTTGGAAAACGACAATAAGTTTGCTTTAAATCGAATTGTCTGTAATTTTTTCGAAAAAAATCATATATTATTATTAAAAAAAATTATATCAAATAAGTTTTATCATTATGAAATAGAAAATTTATTTTTTTATATTATAAATAAAATTAGGGAAATACAAATTAAAATCAAAAACTTACACTTAAATGAAATTATTTTTTAATGGGAAAAAATTTATAGTTTATCCTGTATAATAGAATTAACTTTAAATTCTTTCATATAATTCGAATTATGCTTAAGAATTTTTATAATTAAATCTTTATTGAATTCAATAAAATGTGCAAGTTTCATGTTTTGAAATAACAAACATTTTAGATCATTTATCTGAAACTTATTGATATTAAAATTCATATTTAGTTTACAAAATTGATCTAATTCAGTGACCACTTTTTGATGCAAGTGTTCAGTAAAAGAATTTTCGTTTGAAAAAATAGATTTCTTCTTATTGTCATTAAAACAACTTTCTTTATTAGTGTCCATTGATTTATATTTTTGTTATTTTAAATAATTTTTCCAATATATTGCTTTCAAATCATTTAAATTAGTGTTACATCTAGTGAGTTTTTTCATAAAGTATTGTGTACTTTTCATTTTGCTTTAACTTTTTTCAACTCTTTTTCCAATCTTACAATTTTAATATATAAGTGAAAAGTATAGTTGTAAAAATTTGATGTATTAACCGTTTTATAAAAATTGAATACACAAAAAAATATTTTTGTTTTTTTAGTATTAAAATGAGATTTGAAATAAGAAATTAATATTGAACTTATAAGTCCATTAGAATCATAACATGGATAAAAATATTGTTTATCAAAAAAGTTATACGAAACACACTTAATTTTTTTCAATAAAAACTTTTTTTTTACTCTTTTTTTAAAATAATTAAATGAAATTTTTTTAATATTGAATTTAATTATGTTTTCAATTTTTGAAAACTCCATTATTATCTTATATGGACACTTTAAAACTTATTCAAGTAGCTGAACATCATTTAGAAGGGTTTTATGTACTTTATGATTTTGTTATTTTGTTTTTATTAAAACTAAATAGAAATAAAAATTTAGCTTTTAGAAAATACAATATCTTTCAAATGTTTAAAAATAAAAAGTTTAAAACTAAAAACATTTGTCCAGGCTACTTGAAAAAAAACAAAAAATTTATTCTTTTAAAAAGAAATTTGTATAGCTTTAATGAGTTTCAGTTAATTAAATTTAAATATGATATCAACATTTGCGACCTCATTAAGCCACATTTATTAGAATTAATTCAAGTTATATCAGAATGTTTTTGGAAAACAAAAACCAACAGTTTTTTCAAATCAACAATTTTCAGAATGTTCAAAACTGATAAGTTGCTATGTGACAGTAATGTTGAAGAATTTTTTTATCTAAAAATTCTAAATGATTTTTTAAAAGTTATTAAAAATAAGCAAAAATTAGTTAATGAATTAAAATCAGAAAATTATATAAACTTATTAAGAAAAAATAAATTTAGTTTCTAAAAAGTACTAAAATGCAACAACATGATTTAATTAAACTTAATGTGAAAAAAGTTATAAACCCTTCAATAGTTAATTACAATAGCAACATTAAAACTTTTCTTACCCAACTTGATCAAAATTTTGATATTTGTTTTTACAATGTTTTTGACTTTCAAAATACAAATTTATCAATAAATGTTATATTACCAAAAAAATCTTATATATGTATACTTTATCATCAAATAAAAAATGAAATATTGAATTTTCAGTTTCCTATTATGATTGGCTCAAAACTGGATTTTTTATTACGTTTTAAAAACATCAAGAAATTAACTTCAAATATATACATTTCTATAAATACAAAAAATACTAAAGAAATAATTAGTACTCAAAATTTTATTTATAGTTGTTTTATTTTTAATGGATATGTTAAACAAATACCTTTTAACTTGTATAATAATAGTTTAGGTTATCACATAGATGCCAAGCAAAAAGAAGTTGTTAAGTATGTTTATACAAAGAGTGGAAAAGGGTCTAAACTAAGTTTAAATTTAAAAAACAAAAAATTATATGTTAGTGACACTAAAAATAAACTTAAAAGAATTAAAAGTAGTTCAAAACAAAATAACGAGTTCATAAAAAATATTTTAGACGAAGAAAATATTTTTTTAAAAAGTGATTTTGGTCTTGTTCAAGCATTGAAAAGAGCAATGACTTCTATTTATAAAGACTTTGATATTGATCATTTAGGGAACAAACTAATAGTGTCTTCAAGCGAGCTGTTTATAAAAGTTTTTTTTAAAGATTACAGTAATAATTTAGTTACCTGGATAAAATGCCCTGATGAGGTCAACTTTAAAAAAAGAATAACTGTTGAAAAATCAATAAATCAGAATATCAATACTGGAACAGGTCTTTTGCATTTACTATCAAGAACAACTTTGTTCCATAAAGAAGCAGTTAACTCTAATACAAATAAACGACTTAAACCTATAGATATTGAGAATAGCATAAATGGAGAAAAAGTTATTGCTGAAAATAATAAAATCTTTTGTGACAAAAATTCCACAATTTACAGAGACCCACCAGAAAATGCCCCTCAATTAATTCCATTTTTTTCAAATATAATTATTAAAAACCTTCCTGAACGTGTTAAAAGCGACGTTGCTTTCTCTCATCACGATAGTTATAGAGGATTTATATGTCCGGAGTTTGTTTCAGAAAATAAAAACATTGGCAGAACATTATGTTTCGCAAGAAATGTTTATGTTTCGATTGTAACTTTAAATAGTGTTCGAAGTTTGTTACAAGAACTAAATAATTTTATTGTAGTTTCATCCATAAAAAGGTATTTAATTGTTGTTAACTATATGCCTAATTACATCACCAGAAAATCTTATCATTTTATACAGAAAAAACTATTATTTTTTAAAACTAAATACAAGTTTTTAGAAGCATTTGTTGACAATAGAAAGAAAATCATTTATATAAGATATCTTAATAGTATTCCATACAAAAAGATTAATTCTAAGCAAGGAATGATATATTTATCGCCACTTGAGATAAACTTTTGGTTGTTAAAAGAATATTCAACAAATTGTAAAAAAGGCAAAATGAAAGCATATATAGAAAATAAACTTGGACTGAATTTTTATTCAAGTTGGTTTACAGTATTCACAAAATACTTAAAGCATAACCCAGTTCAAAGAAACTCTTTATTTATCAAGTCTTTGAAGAATTCTATATTAGCTTTTAGCAAAGAATATTGTTTTTTTTTAAAACTCAACAAGGAATATATTACAAGTTTGATAACAAAAAATTTTTACCTTTGTTTGAGCCTGTAAATGAGTTTTCATTAAAATTTCAAGTTTATATACTTAAACCATTAGTTTTAATTGATTGGTATGATGGCCTTAATGAAGAAGATTCATTAGTAGTTAACAAAAATTACTTTAACTTTCTAATTTTTAAGTGCCACACTTTAAGATTATTAATTCATCATAACTCTTCAAAAATATTGATGTTTAGGGAAACAAAAGGAGACATTGGAACTATTCCAATCAGGATAGGATGTCTATATGACTCATTTGGAGCTGATTTAGTGGTTTTACCAAACAATTTAAACTGTTCTATTACAAAAGAAATCATTCAATTAGAAAAAACCCTAAGTAGAACAATTTATCACATCGATTATAACAAAAAAGGTTTATGGAGCACAATATTTTATGAATTCATTCCAATATCAATTTCGATGTCTTATTTACTTATTTCCTTAGAAAGTAAACATAATTCTAGTGATGGTGACAAATGTATTGATACCAATGGTCAAAAAAGTGTTATAACTATTGTTGAAGAGAAAGATTTGCCAAGTTGCAATAATTCAAAAGTCATTTTTAAACCAGATGCTATTTTGCATCCTTTAAGTCTAATTAAAAGACAAACTGGTGGAATTATTAGACAAATAATGGATGATACAATAACATCATCAGTTCAAATAATAAACACAGAAGGAATAACAAAAATCGGGACAGGATCCTGTGGTTATATAACATATTATTTATTAAACTACTTGAGTAATGATCACTGTTATATTGCAAATAACGTGATGAAAGATGCTGTAACGGGACACGCAGTTAAAGGAACTCAAAATTCAGGAGGGATAAAGTGTGGTTATATGGAAATAAATAATTGTTTTGTTCCAAATAATCTTGCACACTGTGCAACTGAAATTTTATTTAAAAACTGTGATTCCATTATTTATAAAAATTTTCTAACAACAAAAAGTATGATTATGGCTAAAGAAGATGCACTTTGCTTAAATGTTGATTTGAAGATAAGTTTAAACTCAGTAATTGAAATGGAATGTTAAATATTTTCTTCACATTTGTTTTCTTCAACATTAAATGTATAATAAATTGAGTTATTCTTTTTAGTTACTTTTTCTGGAAATCCATAAGGTTTTTTGCATAACCTTAGTTCATGAATAATGTTGAACCTACAAAGGTAAAAACCTATAACTGCTTTTTTGTATTGAACTAAGCGTTTGTTGTTTTTATTCGAACAAAACTTAACACAATCATTTAATATTGGAGAATAAAATTCATTGTTTGAACATATAAAATGATGTAGAATTTTATTTTTACAAAAAAAGTACTTGTTAGCGTTCGTTGTATCAGCGTGTGTTGCATCATCTGATTCATCATTGCATGTTTTATAAACTTTACATTTAAGCAGTATTGGATTGAAAAATTTATGGTTTTTGCAAGTTTTTAAAATAGATTTGTTCTTTTTACAAAAATTATACAAGCTAGAACTAACTCTTATATCTATTTGATCTATATGACGTTTCAATTTTTTCATGCAATAGTCAAATGGGAAACAAAATTTTTCTCCCTGCTTACAATTGTAAACTAACTTAAATTTATTGTTTAAACAAATTCCATAGAGGTTACTTGAATGCTTAACTCTATTTAAAATTGAGTCTTCACTATTAACTTTAACGATTTTATTGTCTTCTAAACCATAACAACTATCTTTTTCTGTGTAATTTTGTCCATTCCAATATATGTTTTTAGGTAAGTCTAGGAAATCAAATTTAATTGTATTTAAATAAAAATTTCCGTTTTCCTTGATGTTTACTAAATTTAATATCGATTTATAATCTAGTTTTTGTGTATAATAATTCAAAACTCTACCATCACTTTTTTGATATGAATTTTTAAAAGTTTCATTTGTTATGTTGTAAGAATAAACATTATTATTGTTATCAGAAAATAAAATAATATTAATGTTATAAAATTTAGATTTAATATTTAATAGTGATTTTTTAAGTTTAGTCTTGTTAATATGAATATTAAATAAATAATATTTTTCTAAAATACAACTATATAAATAAAAAACAAACACAGTTAATAAAACAATATCAAGTATTGCCGATTTAAAATTCATAGTAGAATCTTTTTTTAAAAACTAATACACGAAACGTATTGTTTTACAAGAAACCAATTAAAAATGATTTGCTTGCACTATAAATGTTCAACATGTTTATCTAATTTACATGAAATTGACAACTGTTTAAAGTGTTGTGTTTGTAAAAAATTTGGACATCATTCCTTAAGTTGTAAAAAAAATGTTTTTCCTCTGATAGAAAATATAACAAACAATGTAAAAACTTATTATAGTTCTTCCATTATTGACAATCATAAATTGTTCGATACATATTTCATCAACGTCAAAAGTGTAATTAACAAAAATAATGAGCATAAATGTGCCAGAGTTGTTATTTTTGGTGCTGATAATATGGATTACAATCTTTGTCTATCATTATGGATTTATCATAATCCTTATAGTATAAAAAATATGATTTACAATAAGTCTGGAATTACTTATCATTTAATGAATAGGTCTTCCAATTTAACTTTAGCGGAAGCTTTAAAAATTATACAGTTAATCATAAAAAACAAAATTCTAGTTGGTTTTGATTTAAAAATGTGTTTACAACACTTATCTATTAATCATCCAATAAGACTTCAAGTCAGTTTAAACAAAATTTTTGTTGACTCTTGTCATAACCCAATATCATTAAGAAAACTAACAAAAGTTCTATTGAATAAAAGTATTCAAGAAAATTCTTTTTTGCATAAATACATGGGTCCAAACTGTTTAGAAGACACTGCCGCGGTGATGTTTCTATATCAAAAACTAAGAAACAAAAATATTAAAAGAGATCTAAACGAAATAACGTTTAACTGGATTAAAGATTTAGAATAAATAAAAATGTAATCATATTAGTTTTTCTAAGTAAAATTTTATAAATAATGTGAGTTTTTAAAACTTGACAAGATTTTTTGATAGCTTGATTTTAAAGTTAGCTGACTTAAGCTTTTAACTTTTAAACAAAAAACTAAGTTATTGTTTTATATAACATTCTTAATTCTTAGTTAAGTTACTTGTAATTTTTTCATGTTTTATATGTTAAATAAATGAGTAAAAGATATGTTTCAAGTTACTCGTAAAGAAAATATAAATGTTAGAGTTTTTAAATTAAGTTATTAAAGTTGTTTAACTTTTTTAATAATCCACGATAATTTCATTGAAAACTATTTTTAAAAAGTTATAAATACTCTTTTTTAATAAAATATAATTTTTTCCAAAAAACCACTTAAAAACAACGAAACGTTAAAAGTTTTGTTTTTATTTCAAAGCTAACTTAAAGATTATAACAAAATTATTGCCAAAAGAAGTCGAACTACTAAATATTAATTCTAAAATTGATTCAAACTCAGAATAGCATATTAAAAAGTTTTTATTTTATGTAATTTTTAATATTTATATATGGAAAAAATTATAAATTGAATTGATTCTTATGCGATTATCTTATCCATAAGTCAGTAATTGCTATCTAACTTAAAATTGAATCTTGTTTTCAAAACTTTTTAGATTTAATGTTTTTGTGATTTAAAATGAAGTTAATAATTATAATTAATTAAAAGTTTAAATTATTAAGATTTATGTAGATTAATCTTTAATATGGTAACATGAACGACACAGTCGTTTTAATAGATTTTTCTTAGATTGAAAAATTCTTAACTATTTATCAAAAGTTTTACAAATACGGCAAAATTAACGATTACAAATTATGAAATAAATCGAGCAATTACTCATAACGTTAAGCCCCTACAGACAGTCTTACAGACTTACAGACAAACATGGAAAAATCCATGTTTGTTTTACATAAAGTGGTATAAAATTTAATTTCTTGTTTTTAGTTTATAGTTCATTCTATTTATAATCATTTGTTTAAAATTTACATCTTTATAAAAAAGGATGCAACAAAACATTCTCTGCAAATAAACTAATAAACAATTTTTTCTTAATAATGCCTAAGTACCTAAAACTACTTATGAATGATATTATAACATACTTTTAAAAGAAAATAGTTAAAATAGTTTAGAAAAATTTTCATTAAAGGATGTAATTAACGAATTTTTGGAGTTATATTCTATTACAAAAATTAACATTGTTGTAATTAGTACTTCAGTGAGTGTTAAGGATATTTTTACTCATTTGAAGTTTAGCTGTCGACGAAGTAACATCAAAATTGTGCTCAAAAACCTTATTTGGGGCGTGTCATAACGTGTTTTAGTAAAAATAATTAGAAGCGTGACGCCAAAATATACTCATATTTGCTCTTATTCTAACAATTAAATACCAGATTTTGGGGCAGCTTTAACCAAATTAGCCTTATTTTTTGTCATTTTTTACCCATTTTAAGCCTTTTTATGCCCCTATTATAGCCAATTTTCACCCGTTTTTAGTCATTTTTAACCAAATTTTAGCCCTATTTTGCACCTAATTCAGCAAATAATCCCAATTTTTACTCATTTTTGACACAATTAAAGCCCTTTTTTGACATTATTTAAGCCATTTTTAAGACTATTTTGACACATTTTTGGCCCAATTTTGGTCATTTTTGGCTGATTTGTGAGCTAAAAAAAGTCTACAAACAGACAGGCATACTGACAGACATCCCAAAACCAATAGCTGACTTTTGGAAAGTGAGCTAAAAATTATCTTTCTTGTTTTGAAATAATTAATATCGAAATCTTAAATAATAATTAAAGACAAAAAATTCAGGAAAATCCTTCTTTTTATAGGACATAGATAGTACTAATACAATAAAAGATTTATTCGAATCATACTAATTAAGACCCATTTAATATTCCTGAAAATCCTGAATTTTACTAATAACTCCTTAAAATATTTTATAATCCTGATTTTCTTTTCTAAATAAAACAACTAGAATTGCAGTTAAAAACAAATAATTGCCGTTAGTATGATTCACAGGTTTGGAAATCTTTCTCGAGTTGTAAAGTTATTTTCAAACCTAAACTTTAAAAAACAATTTTATTTGATAAATTAATAAAAAAGAATGTCACATTCATAGAGAAACACTTTTTTAATTGTTTATAAAATGTCCATTCTTTGTCTATGCCGACACACAGACGGACGCACATTGTCAATAACATAATCTCTACTTTTTTTTGGAAAAATTGAGATAAAAAATATATTTTCCTGATTAATCCTGAAATTTACACTTTTTTCATTTTTTCTTCTTGAATTTACCACGTTTTTAGTCCTGAATTTTTCGTCTCTAATAATAATGGAACTTTTTCATATTAGATTATTTTAAAAAATACTGTATATTTAATTTTAAATAAGTTTAGACCAAAAAGGCATATTAACATTAAATTTTTTTAAACGTTAAAAAATAAACACTAAATGTCAGTGTTTTAACAAAAGAAAAACTAAAAGGATATATTCATTCTGTAAAATTAAATTTATGATTACATAACTAACTTTATTATTGAATATTATCAAAATATAACTAGTTTCAACCTTAAATCACATTCAGAAGGCATAATCAAAAGTAACGAAGGAAATGTTTAGTTCATATATATAATATAAAAGTGAAATCATTGAGACGGATAGACGGTTAGACATTAACAAAGTCATAAAGTTAAAATGAGTTTTTAAAATCTAGTTTGAGTCATTTTGTAAAAATGTTTTTAAATGTAAATTTTTTGCATCAGTTATTATTTATCTAATACCACTAAACTATTGAATACTATTTAGAAATTTTAACAAACTCTTTTGCATTGTTTTTTTTAAACATCAAAATGAATTTAATAAAATGCAATATCATTGTAATAATGAATTAATCAATTTTAAATGTTTTTATAGATAGAAATTAAAACATCTAAATTTTAAAAAAATATATCTTTCTATAATTAACTTACCTTTTATATCAAATTGATTCTCTTGTACTTTATATTGATTATGACAGATTATAAGTTGTTTTTCTTCATTTTCGATTAATCCACCATATTAACATGAATTAACCTGAAATGATTATTTAAATCTGTAATTTTTAGCAAAATCATTTTTCAAGATTTTATTCTCATTACTTTCCACCCTGGGGAATCCAAAACCAACATTTTTCAAATTAAAACTTTTTTTAATTTATTTTATAACTAGAAAAAAAGCCCACTTTCGGTGGGCGAATATTGCTTACGTTTTTGTAAATGGACTCCCCCGCCCATTTCGGACTCCACCCGCCCATGTCGGACTCAACCGGCTTATGACTGTGCGTGTGACTGTATGTATGACTCGAATAATAT
>JAQIXJ010004164.1:0-11276 GCA_034700185.1 Phthiracarus laevigatus | reverse complement strand
AAAGTTGTGCAAAAGTGAAATTTCACACTTAAAGTTTTAAACTATTTTCAAATATATCGCTGAAGAAGAAGTGCTAAGTTTAAGCCTTCGAAACGTCCGAAACTTAATCACAATTGTGATCTAATACGTTGTGCTTCAACAGAAAAAAGTAAGAAAATTATAAGAATCTTATTTCTTTTAACATATAATTGTATTTAAATCCAGATAATTGTTGCTCCGCTAAAATGAAATTATTTATTTTGTACATGCGATATATATTTTATTAGATAAATTGAGGTGCTAAAACTCCAGCCTATCTTATCATTATTTACGAAATATTTTTTAGCTCACTTTCTTGAAAAGAGAGCGAGCTTATGGATTTGATTATGTGTGTCCGTCTGTCCGACCAGGTGTCCGCACTAGCTCAACCATTTAACTTTGTATGTATTTTATATTCCATGAACTTGAGATTAAATAATAATGCATTTCTTAAATAACTTACTAGCTTTAGATAAAACTATAAGAAAGTGAGCTCTATGTGAATGTGTCGTTCTTGTTTAATACTAGTCATTTACCATATTTTAGCCAGATTTTACTTTAATTTTTCTTTTATTTTAGCCATTTTGGTCCCTTAAATAGACATCTAACATACAATTTTATAACTATTTTGCTCTTTCTTGACTGAATGGCTTTGCCTCTGACAATACCGAACAATTTTTTACTCTCAAAATCTCTTCATTTATATAACACAGACTGTTCAAATCAAATAATTGTGAGCTAATAATACTAGATTTAGATACTTAGCTTCAGACAAAAAGTAACAAAATTATTTAAAGTTTGTTATGAATATAGTCCATCTTAGCAAAACTTGTCCTCAGACTATTCATGAAAATTGCAATTTATAAAGGAAGACAGAGGAAAAACTAATAAAGTTTATACAAATAAACCACTTGTTATTCCATCATTAACCTGTTAAACCTGTTACTGTTATATTGTTTCATATTGTTTATTTTACCCGTTACATATTATTCTTATTTCATGCGCTAAACAATGCAATTTATTTGTTTAAAAATTTTTAGATATTCTTAGGTAATTTCTGTCAAAATAGCGCTTAATAGTGTTGTAGGAGAACGTGACATACGGAGAAAGAGAGAGAAAGAGAGAGAGATGATTTATTTCATTATATAGTTACGGATTGTTGTAATTTTTTTTTCTCTTAATTAACTAATTATTTTCTCTAAAATTAGTTAATTAACTAATCATTATTTTTTAAATAAACTAATTTATTTAAAAGATTTAACTGTGCATATTAATGTGTAAAGCCTTTTACATAAAAAACTATGATTTTATAAAATGTCTATACTATATTATCATATATATAATTGTCCGTAGTTGCCATATTTTAACATAATTTTTACTTGTATTTAGCCATTTAGGAGTTAGGAGTAACCGTCATTATCAATAACTTTTATACATTCCCTTTATCAGCACAAAAATTGTTTAAGTAAGGATATAACATGTACGCAAACAGCTTGGGTTATATTTCTTAATATTTTAAAGCAATTGGTTCATAAAATTATAGTCAACATAGATTTTTATATATTCATTGAGCATAAATTAAAACATACCTTTTTCCTAAACATCTATTTCTTTCAATGGCCGATATATTCATAGAAAATTCTATGAAATCGATTGGTTGAAAGTTGCTTAAAAAATTATAGCGCTCATCTTTAGTATTTAAATAAGTGAAACATATCCGCATAAGTCCTACTAAAATCGTGGTTACGATTTCAGTAATATTTTTGCAGTCAATAATTTGATTATTTTTTAAATAAATTTTGCAATCAATATATTTTGAAATATCAGCTGTTTTAAACACATTTTTCATTAACCAGTAACGTGTGTTCAATGGATGAGAGATGTTGAATAGACATTCAATGTTAACATCCTTACATAAACTAATTGATGGAAAATCTAAATTTTGGTTGTTTTCGAGATCTAAATTGACTTGATATGGATACGAGAAGTAAATTATTGTGAAGTTTAAAACTTGATAAAACATAATTAGAATGCAAAACAAGTTAAATGAATATTTTATGATGAGTTTCAAATTTTTTAAAGCTTTGGCTTTCATTATACGGTTAATATGTCTTGTTTTGATTATATCCATATTTTTAACAAACTTTCAAATAAAAGATTAGTTTAAATTTAGAATTGTTGAGATCTTGTTCACATAAATTATAGTTAATTATTTATTGTAATTAAGTTATTCAGAGTTATAGATACTCACCATTTTATATAACTTTAGTAACTTTTTTTGAAATATTATAAATACTTTTAAGATCTTCAATAACTTTAAGTATTTAAAGAAACTTTTATGTATTATTAAGCCAGTTATAATTTAAGTTTCTCGGCATGTAAACTTAAAATAAAATATTTAATAAATAGAAGTGATTGCAGATTCAGTTTACGGCTTAATTGGGAATTAGTCAACGGCATAAGCTCATAACATTATATGTATTCAATACATCAAATATTAATTGTATGTATACAATCACCAAATAATTGTTACAGATATATGTACGAAAAACCATTGAAGTACAAAATTTAATAAGAAAGAAGTAAAAGCGGTATTGAACATGCATTATTTTTCAAATCTATAATGAATTATATGATTTATTTCAATTTTAAAAAAGGTTTTGAATTTAAATGAAAGAAAATTCTGCAAAATCTTTTAGGTTGAAGTTGTTAGTTACCAGTGTAAAAACAATATTTAAGTATTTATCCATATTCCTGTATAAATAAGGAACGACATATTTTACATAACAAATGTTAAATTATTAATTATTATTTTACAGATTTAACGGTGAATAGAATTTTCATTATTTATATTTGCATAAATATTTCTAATTGCTTTAACAATTGCTGGTACAAAAAGGTTTTAAAATTATGTTATAAATTATGTGATACTACACTAATTAATATACTACTGAAACAATATATTTTAATAAAGCTTTCTTCGCGTTATATAAATAATGAATGATAAATTATGATAATTATAAACATCGAATTGTTATGATAATAGCACTGTTTAATTAAATATTTAATATTATAAATTGTGAAATAAGTCAACTAAATAATTATTCAAATTTACATTACATATTCGTAATGATTAAAGTCTTGAAAATATTAATAAAAATACTGATTAAAGTCTTAATTTTAAATATAAATATATTTACTTAAGACATCTAAAATAAAGATTTATAAAATGTTTTCACAAAGTTTTTCAAGAAATTATTATTAAAGTTATATAATTCCATTCTTTTGATCATTAAATGTTTGTTGTAATTTAATATAAATTGTAATTCTTTTTGGTATTCAGGCGTATTAATATGTTTTCGAATGATAAATTAAAATAAATATTCATATTTATTAAGAATAATCATTTTAAAAGAATATACAGGTATTTCATCAATACTGTGGTGCTTTATTAATATTCATAATGATGGCAAAAAGCTCAAGCTCAGGCAAGCTAGCTTAAGCCAGCTCAAACTCAAAATAAAGCTCAAATAAGAGATTTAGTGTAATTCTAAAGCTATAAGCTCAGCATCTATTGAGCTTAAATTTGTAAGCTCAAGCTCAAGCTTAATTCAACGAGCTTATTGAGCTTGTGTTGAGCTTAATAAAAACAAACTTTTACCATAAAATGTTTCAACTTTTATGTAATAATTGCAAACATCAATAAAATATTGTTTATTTTGAAAAATAATAATAAACATAATCTTAAAGGCAAGCTTTTGAGTTAATGTAAGCGATATTTTACTAGTAGTCATAACTAGAAATCGGAAAATGGGGACAAAATTTTGGACATTTTGGGGACATAAATGGGGACGCATTTTATATGATTATGGGCACAAAAATGGGGTCACTAATTTCTTAAGGAATATTAATTTAAAACTTTTAAAAATAAATTAAACTGAAATAAATTAATTATTTTGACTTAGCCGTTACCTTCTTTCAGGCAATAAGTATTTATAGACTCAAATGCACTACTGAACAATATTCCTCTCTAAATTTTGCATTTATATGCTTTCTCATATAAAATTCTTATGTTTTAAAGAATATATTTTAAATATTGTCACAAAAATATGCAATTTTAGTCATTATATTGGAACAAACTTAATTTAAAATTTAAGTTATTCATGTTAAACTTCAAAAGAGAGTATAATGGGGACAATTTTTACATTTTTATCAATTTTGGGGACATGTCCCCCACATGGGGACAGTTTTGTTCTTTTGGGGGCAATGGGGACAAATGGGGACATTGTTTCCACTTTCCGATTTCTAGTTAGAACTTAAAATTTGGAAAATGTAAATATATAACTCATATTAATAATGAAATTCAATTTTGTTTTGCAAGATCTAAGCTCACAGTTAAGCTTAAACCAATTCGTAAATTAGTAAGATCAAGCTGAAGTGAGCGATGTGTTGATACGTGCCAATAATGACCACACTCGTTCACGACAGAAATCTCCGTAGCGCTCGATACTCTGTCTCCCGATATGTCAACACCAAACGATAAACACAAAGAACAAAACCTATTGTTTATTAATGCGAATTAATGATATTGATTGTAAATAAATACTTTTGATTATAGTAAACAAATAATTTAGTTTATATTAAACAATACAAACTATTTATACTAAACATTATAATTAAATCAAATCGATTAAATTGAGTTATTTATTTAAAAGTAATTTTTCTTACAATTTTAGTCTGCGACCGTTCGCTAACAAGTATTATTACGAACTTGAGTTGGAGATAAACTCATAACTGCCATTATATACAATACAATCGCTTTTATACTAAAAATACATTTTTAAGGGAACAATTAATCATTATTAAAAAAAGTTGAATGTTATATGTAAACAAAAGGATAATATTTGCGTGAACTGTGTGTTGGCGTACAACAAAGCTCATGAGAACATTTTAATTTTGAAGCTCTGCTCAATGTTTTCAATTTTTGAGCTAAAGCTCTGCAAGTTCAAGCTAAAGCTCAGGAAAATTGAGCTTTCTGCCATCATTAATTATTTATACTAAAATTTTATAAAAACACATTCATAGACAGCTCACATTAATAGGTATTTGCAATCTTACTTCGTGAAAATTATTAAAACTTTTAAATTTTAATTCGACAACAATTTCGCTTACTGTTAAACATTTATAAATCGTAATGATCATGTGATGATAACGTGGTTTTGTTGTGTACAGGACTTTGTTTATATTTTCATTAAATTTAAAACTATGTACAAAACTTTAGGCATAAGAGCGATAAATAGGAGATATATGTTCAGTCAATTGAAAAATGTCCTTTAATCGAAAATCAAGTTGCTTTAACATCGTAATGTTATCCATGAAAATTTCTTCGATAATTAGATCTTTTAAATGTTTGAGTTTTGCATGGTTCGTATTTCGGCACTTAAACTTTTAAATTCATTAAAACACTCTTTGACTGGTATTGCGAAAGCTGAATGTAGTCATACCGCCGATGTTAAATGCTTCTTTTTTGTGGTTACACACACACTGTATATGAATTTTATACTTGTATTATATAAGTAACAGTGACAGATTAACGTGGATACCCTTCAAACTCACTTGCCATCTCTGTTCCCGTGCATCTGTAAATACACACACACACATGTTTTCGCACATTTGTATGTGTAGTACACGAGATATGAGGTAACTCCAACTAAAGTATGAGACAGAGTACAACCGCACTGAACCTAACGTATGTCATTTCTCACATGTTAAAGTAAGTGAACCACGCGTTAATCCACTACACCACAAAGAGCCACATGGAAGAGGCTAAAGTGCAAACTTTATCAACATTTTCCATCATTCAATTCCATATAATTCTACGGAAAGATCAGGTAAACTAAATCTAGTGCTGCAATCATTTGAACAAACGTGCCACATTTTTCAAATAGATTAGCATATTTATGCGAGAAACTAACTGACCATTAGCTTTTAACCCTCCATCTAGAGCTGTCTCAAAATGCTAAGTTTGCTACAGTCCCTGGAGGTGTAGATTTTGTCATTTCTTTTTTCAGCATAAGTTTAGTATTGTGTAAATCATTACTAGTTTTTGTGTACAACTCATTAGTTTTTTTATTGAGTTGATTGAATTGTTTCCACTTCTTCCTTGGTTTTAACCACAATATGATTGTTAAAAACTAATTGATTCAATTCTAACGTTTAATTCCTGTTTTGTGTTTTCATGTCCAAGTTTAGTAATGTAATTCAGTTTTATTGCTTTCGCCTTTATTATTTAGTTATATATTTCTATCCTTCATTTCAATCATTATTTGATTTAAATTTAAAAATTTTGTACCCAGTTCTTTGTGTCGATTTATATGTTCAACTTATGTTAAGCTTTTTAGTTGTTTTTAATTCCTTCTTTTGTGATTTCAAAATCACCTTTTGTTGTTGTCAATAAACTTTCAGTATTCGAAAGTTTAATACTTGTGCTCTAAACTGATCTTTCAATTTCAGGAATTTTTGATAAAATTAATAAATTCATAAACGTTATAATTATTATCATCATTATTAGAATAGCAATGAATGCAATTGGTGTTAAAGATGTAGTATTCGACAAATAAGTATTTGCTTCGACAGGAATTAATTGATTTATTGTTCAATAATGTTGTTATCAATATTTTCACTGAAATCAAGTGTCTTTTCGACAATTTGTTGCAAATTTCTAATTTCATTTCTTGTATTGTTAAGATATCTATTATATTGATGTAACTGATTTATGTCGAGTTTCGTGAGATTGGGGTAAAAATTGGTAGAGGTTAAGAATTTGTTGCCACTTTTTGACAATGGATTCGGGTAGGGGAGATAGAGTTGAGTCGATTGGTACAGACCAGCTCCGATCTGCGGAACAAGTCGAAAAGTCGAATTTTCGATTTCCCGGCTTTTATTTTTTTCGGCCATACCCCCGCCCTCGCCCCACATGTTGGTATCGTTGGATAGGCCTAGAGTTTGAGGCAAAAACTCCTCCCGATTTCTTCATACTCGCTATGGCGAGTATGGTGCGGTAATACGTTAAAAAAATTTGTCCGAACCGATTAGAAATTCTATTTTAATGACCGACCAATAGCAACCTTACCGCCACAAAAACATCCATTACCTCGAAGGAGTAAAGTAAAACTTAGGAATTGCCACAATTCTAAACACTGATATACAGATAAGATCTCCCGACTGTTCACTGCTAGATTTATTTGGTTTCAGTTACTCAAAACAAATAGTTTTTCCTGGAAGCCAAAAAATTAATCGGGATTTGGAAAGTTTGTCAAGAAGAGTGGAGTAAAATAGACATCAGTTTGGCGCTAAGTTTTTTAAAAAAAATGTATGTGTTTGGTTTCTCGGAACTATGGTGTGCCATTGAAAACACAAAACATTCATTTGAAATCAATAACATTTTATGACATAATAAATAGAGGGTTAAATTAAGCGAACACTACTGTATAAATAATTTCCATAATTGCCACACGAAAATGTTTCGCTAATGCGCTGATTGTCGCGTAACAATGTTTATTAACTTTGAAGTTAACGATTTATTTACTTTGCGATCGAAGTTTTTTTCAGCGATCGCTAGTTTCCTGTCTTTGTTTTCCACAAACTTCTCTAATAATTATTTTAATTCGTTATACCTTATCTTCGGCAGCAATTGATTTCGATACTATTAGAGCTAATGAATGCTGAAGAGTGCCATTCAAATCCTTAAAAATTAAATAAAAATCTTAAGCTAATTATGGTAATTTTAGGATCAAGTGATTGTACCGATGATGTTATAATGGTTTCTGATGATTGTGAACAAATTGAATTAAGCTCTGATTGAGACATATTCATAATGATTGATTTCACTTATTTCTGTGTTGGCATCAGAATCGTTATCATCATTAATCGCATTATTGTCGCTTTTAATTACTTCGCAATTATACATTATTTTAATTTATTAATGCAATACTAAATTTTTAAATTAAAAATACAGAATTAAAACTAAAAACATTAATAGTTTTAAACGGCAAAATTAAAACTTAAATAATAATATAAAATATATTATTATTTATAAATCACACGTTAACAGGTTTGCACAGACATTTGAATAACTAATACAAAGAATTTAGAGGTTAAGGGAGATGGAGTTGAGTCGATTGGCACAGCATTTAAGTTAAATGTATTTTTAGTGAAAACTTTTTTACTTTTATTCTGTACACTTTTACGTTAATTAAGGCAATTTGTTCTTTATTCTAAGTAAAGGATTTCACAGTTTTCTTACGTTAATAAAGGGATTTTTACCTTTTTCTTATGCTAATTAGGGGATTTTATTCTTTACTGTATAAAGGGATTTCAAAAATTTCTTATGTTAATAAATGGATTTTGACCTATTTCTTATGCTAATTTAGGGATTTTATGGTCAAAAAGATAAAATTATAGGGTCAAAAATAGCTCAAAAATCGCATTTTAGGGGTCAAAAATGGATAAAATTGTATCAAAACTAGGCAAGAATCTGATTAAAACAACCAAAATTTAGGTCAAAAATTGAATGGCATATTATTTAAAAAATTAGAAAAATTCAGGCTCAAAATCAGCGATGGCTTTGGCGCGATATGTTTCCGCCACTGAGAACTCATTTTAATATTTTTAATATTGAATGGACAAGTAAAAGAGTACGCGACTGCGTTTATGCATTCACAGTCATAGTACACTATCAAAGTATAAAACTATGCTTTACAGATCTATTAGCAAAAAATACCAAAAAACTGGCTATATATACAAATTCAGGCAAAAATGACAAAATTAAGAACACATTTTGAGTTTATTATGACGGTTTTTTCCATAAAAATAGTGATTTTCAGACCAAAAATGGCAAAAAATACCGAAAACTAGCCAAAATGGGCAAACAAGAATAAAATGACAAACTTTTGAATATTACTAAAAATGGCATTTGCGGTTATCGCTATAAAAATATTGAATTACAGACTCAAAATGGTAAAAAATTACCAAAAAAACTGGACGAAATGGAAAAACTATGCTAAAATGACAAAAATTTGATTAATACCAAAAGTGGCAAATGCCGCTATTTGAAGTAAAAATATGGATTTTTAATCTCAAAAAGATCGCAAAATCTAGTCAAAATTGAAGATGTTCAGCAAAAATGTCAAAAACCAAAGTGGCATATGCCACTAATAAGCGAAAATAATGTGATTTGTATTTGATTTCCTTTGCTTTTAGCATAATGTTTAATTATCACAGAAAACATAAAATAATGGAAGCGAGCGAATGAAAAAAGAGCGACCATAAAGTAACTAAAATTAAATAGCAAAGTCAGATATTATGACCGTATCGATCTTGTTTTAGACTTAAAACTGAAAAACAAAACAAATACTAAACTGCTTTCAGATTCAAAACTTTACTACGATCCTTTGCCTTTTGGTATTTTTATTGCTTTAAATTAGTTAATAGAGGCTAAGGTCAAGTTTATTTTAGAATTTTCCAATAATTTTGCTAAAATCGAGGTATTAGTTATGCTATATGTGCTTCTAAAATTGGTTGCCATAATCAAGGTTTTGCTATAATCAGAGTTGCTATAAACCGATAGCTTTAACATTATGGTAGATATAGAAATGATCGGTGCATCAAAAATTTGTTGCTATGATCGAAATTTGCTATAATCAGAGGTGCTATAAACCGGGTCATACTGTAAAACTTAAAATTAAATTTGTTTAGTTAAAAACATTTTTTGATACAAAAATATTGTAAAAATTGTACTTCATTGAGTGCATTATATTTTGTGATTCAGTCGTTGTTTAGTTCCAAAAGAGTGAAAATCAAATATGTTGATAAAGAAGTATTTAGGTCTCAAAGAATAATTACACTAGCATCAAAATGTAGTTGCTTGATTTTAGAACTTTAATAGACAGTATAGAAAATTGTTTGATATGTTTTGAAGCTTTCGGTTGTCACTATCGCCTTCATCAGCGAATAATTGATTTTGCTTTTGATTAGTGACATAATAAAATGAAACTTATTTTAAAAATATAAAGTTTAGGTTAAATGATAATTAGTGAATGCTTAACAAATAAATTGAAAATTATAAGTATTTAATTTATAAGTTATATCATATTATATTTATTTAATCGCATAATAGCTAATGACATTTCGCATGATTTTAGTTTTTTTAGTGACATGAGTAACACTTAATTTTACCCATTTTGCCATTATTTAATTTTTATTAATTCCCGTTTTGTTACATATTTTACCCCAATTTTGCCTATCCTAGATTGTTTTATTTGTCCGAATTTTGACTATTACTCATTTTTTATGATATATTGTCCCAGTTAAAAAATGTTTTTTTATGATCTTACCCCTTGGCACAAAGACTTTGGGTATCTATGCGATTATCCCTTTGGCTATTGAGACGTTAAATGAAGTAGAGAAGCATAATACTATTTTTGTGATGATATAATATTATACAGCATTAACGCATAATATTGTTGTACAGTGCAACACAGCGTTCGTTATTTTATTTAGTATACGTATTCTCTTTGATGGCTAAAGCGTTCTGTGCGTTTCATGTTCGTGCGTCGAATTTAATAAGAAATAAAAATTTCTGTTTTTAGAAATGCAGACAATCAATGTCTATTATTTTAGATATCAGATTTAATACCCGTATTTCGCTAATATAGCGCGCGAAACAGGTGGATGGAAACATTTTGATTTTCAATTGTTGCCTTATTTTTTTATTACATTTCTAAACAAATAAAACTTAAAATTAATATTGTTTAGTTGAAAACTTTTATTGATTAAAAGCATTGTTTTAAATAGTACTTCTTTGATTGTATTTGATTTTGTGATTCAGTCGTTTTTTATTTATTTTAAACCCCTCTGTGTTACAATTTTTATCAATTTTACCCCAATTTTGACTATTCCCGACTTTTATTTGCCCGAATTTCTACTGTTATTACTCATTTTTTAACGGTAGAATGTCCCAATTAAAATTGATATTTTAGAATCTGACCCCCAGGACCTCAACCTTTGGGTATCTATGCGATTATCCCATTGGTTAGTGACACGTTAATAAAAGTAGAGAAACACAATACTATTATTGATATGTAATTTCTCGTAACTTCTTAAATAGGCTCCAGTAGAACTAGAATGAATAATATGATTGACGAAAGTCCAAGAACATGGCAAGATATCGAATATAAAATTGAAAAACTGGAAAATAG